>JAOVVB010000037.1:22098840-22109733 GCA_028570985.1 Heterobranchus longifilis | reverse complement strand
TGGTATATATATATATATATATATATATATATATATATATATATATTACTAGTGTAATATTATTTCCATACAAAACAGAGGATAGGTATCAAAAGTAACACCATTCTGCTTCTTATAGAAATAATAATAATAATAATAATAATAATAATAATAATAATAATAATACATTATTGTATTGTATTTTATATCATAATATAGAATTTCATTATATGTACAGTATGCTATACTTCTATTATTTTAAAAAATTAAGGATCAATGGGTATTTCACAGAAGACAAACCTTTCCAGAATATTGAATAATAATAAAGGTATATCTTATCTTAAAGAAAAACTCGCATTTTAGGGAAATCTGGAGTGAATATTCTGAACTTTCAACATAGTGTAGTAAGCAGCGCTGGTTTAGCTTTTCCACACTGATGCATGCTGTGCTTTCAGTATTGTTAGCTGAAGGTTGATGAGTTTTGGGGGAGGCGGCGCGGAGGAGGCGGCGCGTTTAAATTGCCTGCAGAGTAAATGTTTGCTTTGCTGCAATAAAAATGACACCCAGCACCCCGAGTCTAGCAGCCAGCTGCCTGTCAGCATGAACACAAGCCTGGAAATGTGAAAAGAAGATTAATTATTTTATTTTTATATATATAAACAGAACCTGGAACTGCGTGGTATATGTTTTCAGTCCAATTATCAATTAAAAAAACTCCAACAGTTAAGCCGTAAAAATGTACAAAAAATAGTACAATTTTATTAAACAGATTTTTAACTAAACTCTCTCTCTCTCTCTCTCTCTCTCTCTCTCTATTTCTCTGGCGGGAAAAATCAATACAATGTAAATGTTAATAACCCCTCATCTTTTTTTCAATGGTAAAAAATATATTTAAAAAAAAATACATAACTCTACTTGTTAACAACCAAAATAATGCAGTATCACCTTAATATAGGCTAGTTATTTCTTTTTGACCGTTTTTGAGCACGGTCAATAACATTTGTACGTTTGCCTGGGTCTTATTCTGCAAGTGCAAATAGAGTTAATCACACAGGTTTCGTTTTTTTTTTTATTATAATAGGAACTAATTTTAAGGTAATAATATGGATAATTAATTCACTGTTATGAACAAACTAATCAGTGTTTAAATAATCAGATCTGTCTAAGTGCTTGTTTAAACTTGTGATTAGGTCTAGTCCTGTATTTGTCTACTGAAAATGTCCAAGAATTGTTCTAAAGACTGATTCTAATGATTTAATTTGGCCTGTTAAACGAGTGTGTTTGTCCTGTTTTGTGTCTCAATAATATTCACATTTTGTTTCATGTCAGCAGCTGTTGCAGCACTTTCACTGCTGGGCTTTTTAACAGCACTGAGCCAGGACTGTATTTGACTTCACATGTAAAGAACAAATGGAAATGTGCAGAGGGCAGGACGGTGAGCTGGGAGGGAGAGGCGAGGAGGAAAAAAACTCTCAAAGCTCACAGCTTCCCCAAGAAAGCTGATCAAACTGCTTATGCTCCAGACCTAGGAGAAACTGAAGGGAGTTCTCAACCATCCAGCTTTATTTTCCCTATTTATATTTTAGGCAAACCATCAGGGCTGTATTTACCTATGTGTTGATTTTTTTTAGGTTAAAAAATACAGTAGACAAGATAAAAAACAACAACAACAACCCAGTTCCAGACTGTAACTTTCTGAAGAGTAGAAGATACAGTATGATCGGCGGAGTGAAGCAGGAGAGAAGTGATGAATGGCCGAGTTTTTACATGAACCAGGTAGGACTGTATTTCACTTAATGGCAAGTGAAAGGTTTTAATTTTGTCTTCTGATCACGAATAAGACCGCGATAAATTTACCAGAAACGGTTTTTTATTTTTTTATATTAGGCTATATCTTTAATACAAGTCAATACTTGTTAATAATTGTAATAATAATATTAATAAAATGTATATATTTTTCATGTATTTTCATATATATATTATTCAATTCTTGCTATACATTATTATAATGATAGTAATTATTATGTGAGTATTTGAAGTATTTAAAGTTGTAGTAATTGAAAAAATTACTACACAACATTTTTTATTCGCACATTATTTCCTATTATTTGTTTGCATATTTATTTGTTTATTATTCATTGTTGCGTTTTGACGTATTTTAAACTGTATTCGATTAATGTAAAGCAAACCTAGGGGAATAGGATTAATCATAGGAGTTATAATAACCAGAATGTAATTGAAGAGAATATATGCTATAGAACAGCATAATTTAACTATTATTAACAAGAAGAGTTTCCAATATTAGAAATGGCATGTTGTACATACGTTATATAACTTAATGTGAAAACAAATAAATGTCGGCGGGGATAACTATTTAAAAATTATATGCGTAATAAAAAAATGCACGTGAAATTCTTTAAATATTTTATTTAAGCTGGCCTATAGGCTGTTATATAATATAATATAATATAATATAATATAATATAATATAATATAATATAATATAATATAATATAATATAAACATACTTTGAAATATGTGAAATAAATTGCCTACGTGACCTTACGTGTACTTTCGCCTCACGAGTGTAAAGTGTGTGTGTGTGTGTGTGTGTGTAAAGCTGTGTGTGGTCCGCCTGTACCTCATTGATTGACTCTGTGATAGGCTCCGGCGGTTCTCTCAGTGACCGAGGCGCGGTGTGTTCAGCTCGCAGTGTAACAAAGCGCGAATACTATAGTGACTTAAAAGGGCGGAAATATGAGCGACAATGTGCAGGGCAAAAAAGAAAGTAGACAACGGAGGTCACAAGCCGGTCTCAAAAGAGCCTCCGTCACCGCTTCTGACATGAAACAGAAATATAGCGGACGGCGAGTGACTTAAAGAGGAACAATAGGCGGTGAACAGGGAGGATAATGGCGGGGTTATCAGCAGGGTGGGTGGCCCGAATATCATTTCCATTCAGTTAGCCGAGGCGAGCTAATGACACGAATGATACGGATCTCAGAAGAGCTACCACACCGAGAAGGTGCTGGAATTCCAAGTGAAACCAAAACACTCGTCTGTGAGCTTAGTGTAAGCAATGTTTTCGCAAAGAAACAAAAAAGGAAACCAAACCTAAAGGTCACTGAGCATTTACTTCGATTCCGTCTTGAATTCAGATCTACAATGACACACGCATAGAAAACTAAATCATACAGTATTTAATACGCTAATACACACAAAGAAATTAATTTACCAAACACTTCTACTTGTTATTAGGGTGCCTTTAGTTGGCCTTTTAAATTCAGTTAATTCAAATTCAGTCCTTCATGAGTACTGTACCCTCTTGTGTTAGAGCAAGGAAAATACTAAAATGTGAGTACACCAGGACCAGGGTTAGGAACCTATTTGTTAGACTAAAGCTTTAAAATACAGCTGTCCTCAACATTTCAACATACTGAAAAAAATTAGAAAAGATACTGAGCTGCTGAAGGTTTATAAGGTGCACTCTTGTTGGTCAGGGGTCCTACCTTTATTTCTGAGGGTATGGTAGTGCTCCAGTTCCATACATCTAGGTTGTATGTTTCTAAGATAAAATATTTTTTTTTAAAAATTTTCCCCTAATCTTTACTTGGCCTTTTGCTTTAGGCATATCGTGGAGCAGACTGTATGCGATTAAGCAGTGGCCCTTATTCCTCTCTAGAGCATCCCCATCAAATCTTCAGTCTCCCAAGAGAATCAATGGCTGAAGAAGTCACAGAAAGGATTGAGACACCTCCAGATACCCTGACTCAACAGAGATGTTCTGAAACAGATCATAACAGACTAGAGCTTCCTGACATGAAATCGGTGTACCGGAGAACCTTCAACCACACCAAGCCTCCTTATTCTTACATCTCACTAATTTACATGGCTATTCAGCAGTCACCATCCAAGAAACTCACCCTGAATGAGATCTATGACTGGATACGCCAGCTCTTCCCATACTACCGGCAAAATCAACAGCGTTGGCAAAACTCTATCCGCCACTCCCTTTCTTTCAATGACTGTTTTGTGCGTGTCCCAAGGTCCCCAGATTCTCTGGGGAAAGGCTCCTTCTGGACCCTGCACCCTGACTCTGGCAACATGTTTGAAAATGGCTGCTACATGCGCCGGCAGAAACGATTCCGGTGCCAGAGTGCAACATCACCATCCACAACTAGAAGTGCTTCAAAAAAAGCAGACAGAGTAAAGGAAGAGGGCAAGAAAAAGACATCAGATGCTAAATTGACAGTCTTATCACCTATGTCCCCAGCTATGCCTTCTAAACCTCCTATGCCAACAGTGTTGCCAGACATAGATTGCCCTTCCATGTCACCCTCACATATCGCACCTCAGCGAAACACCACACATTCACTGACTCCATTTCCTCCATCCTCAGAACCTTCTGCACACCTAACAAATATACATTACCCCACAATGTCAACACTTCAGCCAACAGCCTCCTGCCCTCCAGAGGCTTGTGTTCATGGAGAACCCTTCTTCCACCAGTCTCTTTCTGTACCACCAATCATGGACTTTCAGTGCTATGAGCCTCCTGTGACTTACCCTGTTTATTATCCTACATCAAGCTCCAACATTCATCAGTACAATCCATATCTCACAGGCAAGGAGGAGTCCTCGTATGCAGGAGACTCAGTGTGTTACTCTGGACTCAGCATGTGCTCACTGCCAGTTTTAAGTTCCTCCTGAAGCACTAGTTTAGCCATTTTTCTGTGCTACTGAAGTGCGACTTATGTGTTTGACTGACCTATTAAAATATTGTAGATAAATGAAAATTTTAGACAATAAACCTGACCTCAAATGCAAAAGTGTTTGTCATAGTTATATTTTGACAGGATCCTTAAGTAATTTGCTAAATTTCTTCATATAATTAAAAAATAATCACATAAAGCTCTTACATTGTTATTTCAAATATACCTGAAGTGTTTTTGGTTGTATTTGATGTTATAAATGTTTGGTTTTGCAGTAGTTGCAATTGATCATACATTTTGGTAGGATGGGATGACATTAAATAATAACATTTCCTAAAAAAAGGTTTAGAGGTTATCACAGTTGACTTATACTGTTCTACAAAGGCAATGTGCAGTAACTGCACTACCAGTGAAACCAGTGAAAATGCTTTGTCCAGCCAATTAGTTAGATTAGTAGTAATGCATTCATGTATAGTTTTCATATGGACAATAACCACTTATTTGACTTATGGGCAAAATCTGCAGTCAAAGCCAAAAAAATATAGCCATAGTGAAGTGACTTCACTTTGCCTTGGGTTTCCCCTGCATTTTATAATTAACTTAACATTGAAAATAGTTGAATCAGGACATTTTGGTTACAAGACAAAAAACACATTTCACAAATTCCATTTCCACTCTTAACTCAAGTTTTACCAAATATATAGTTACTGAAGTTGTATGGCAGTATGGACTTATCTGTGGACACCCATAAAAGGTAAAATATACTGCAATTTGCACCAAGTGAGTATCACAAAACCCCAACAGACCTCTTGTCGCATGTGTTGCCATGTTTAGCCACTAGGTCCAATAATGACTCTATGGAACTTAAATGAAGCCCAACAATTCTACAAAAAGGTAGGCAAATCACAGAGCATTTGCTTACATCTGTCAAATAGACACTTTTTGAACTGATGACCAATTAAAAGAGCTAATTAGTATTTTACTGGATGTGAAAGTTTATGAAGTATGGAATATGGAATTTATATGGTGAGGTCTGCCACCCTGTCTTCAAGGCTGTATAATTCCTTTCTTTTCATAAACAGTGGTATTTTAAATATAAAGGTACAGTAACTAAGTAAATGCTCAAAGTCCATTAAACATCTATAAAGATATGAGAGTAATGAGTAATGTTGGAAATCAATAACACTATAATCAACAGTTGCTTTTATATGGAAATAAGTGATAATTCATTTATTTAAGATGTGACATGGTTGTAATATCCAGGATAGGTGAGTAAATAATGTAGCATGGTCAGTGTGTCGAATCTCATTCTGCTACATGGCTATGCAAGGAAGGTTATTCAAAAGGTTCTGACCTTCCTTCCACCCCTTCGGAGCTAAGCTTTGTATCTTGGCAAAGCAGCATTGTGTACAAGTGGATGTGGACAAAGGGATGACACCAGCTTTAACGACAGACCTCCCCAAAGCAGTGTGTTCCACAGCAGGGGCACCAGGACACCCACAGCGATCTGAGCAGAGGCTATGGTCTCCCCTCTGTGTGTGTCCAATCCACAGAGAAAGACTAAGGGATGAGGAGTTCATGAGTTTTGAGTTCTGACTGCCATACTGTGAGTTCCACATTGTGGTGGACACGGATATCGCCGATGAAGAGATTGTCTTTGATTAACCTCTTAAATCCTTAGGACTCATCATCAGGCCCAGACATAAATTCTTCTCTCTTATACAAACCGAATAGTAACGTGATTTATAAACATGGCTAATAAAATGTTGGATTTGTTCAACAGATCAAAAGGCCTTTGTAATATAGAAATGTAGTAATCGCCTATTGGATACTAAAGAGCTTCAAGCTTTCTAATTAAATTTGAATGTTGTGGGCGGATATGAAAAGCCCAAAAACGTCTATTTATATTATAATAGTCACACGAAAAGCCAATAAACGGATCAAATAAACAGATTAACAAAGAAACAGATCAACAAACAGTAATCAAATTCAGCTTTGTAAAAACAGTGTTTATTATAAAATGTCTTTTGTTTTTGAATGAATTTTGTACTTCTCGTACTTGAAGTTAAATACTGTTCTGCCTTTTCAAATATTCTTTAGATTATACAGTTAAACAAATTTCAGCCACCAAAAAGAAAATTTCACAATATCATAGAAAATATTCTTACATAAATGCCTATAATTACTAAGATGCCACTTTATTCCAGAGTGACACTGCTATTATAGATACCATTAGTTGCAGTTTCATTAAAGACTAAAAGCTACTTAATAAAACAGCGTAGATTTATTATAGTTAAAATCATTTTCAGCAAAAATGTCTTTATAGAATATGTGTTACACTTCAGGAAAAGACAACGCTTGTAGCTGTTGGTTTACAGCAGTAACGGATTCAAAATGTCTGCTTTGACTTGCCACATTGGAGACGTTTTGTTCCTCATGTCTAAAGGAGGGCTATGTGACTGGCAAAGAGTAGCTTCTGCAGTGTTGTCATGGACACCAGAAGTAAAGACTGGGCCGGTGCAGTTTACACAGTGGCAGCCTTTTTTTCATCGTCTGTCTGTTAATGTGCATCTTTGCTAGCGTCCCTCTGTCCCTTTTCATCCATGCAAACATGCCTGTTCAAACAGCCATCGCTTAAACAGCCATCGCTTAAACAGCCATCGCTCAGCCCCATTACCCCCTCACTCGGCCTCATCTCACTGCCTGAACTCCATCTCACCCTCCTCCCCTAGGCTGTGCTTCCAATCTAAATAGGAAAGTGTTCAAACACTTGCTACATTCAAATTACACATATAGCACTCTGTGAATACTTGTGCTAACTCAGAATAAGGAAATGCATTTTTGGTGTGGTGTGTAAGGGGAGATGATCTGTTCTCTCTTCACAATTCTCTTTTCATTAAATGTCCTTCATTGTGATCGATTCCCTTTTTTCTATTATTCTCCATCATATCTCTTTCTCTCTCTGTCGCCCGAGCAGACCCACCTGTGTTTGCACAGTGACAGTACTGTGGTTCTTTCAAGGCAAGCAGATAAGCTCCCAGCAAATAACATAAAAGCCGGAGGGATTCCCTGTACCGGTTTGTCCTCTTTCATCTCTTTGTAATTCTCTGTGTTGTTCTCTATTAATCTTTCAGTCTGCTTGTCTGTGTTTGCTGTATAGGTTATAAACCTTGTTCATATCCTAAAAGCACAGACTAGCAGTGAGTTTCGGGCCAATTGCAAAAGGATAGGAGTGGGTTTTTAAAAATATATATATTAAGATGTCCAGGAGTAAGGTTTTATCTTCTTGTCATTTGTCCCTGTTGAGTTTACCTTCATCCCCAATGAGCATTGCAAGTCCAGCTAATCATAAAAATGTTCAAATTCATCAGCAGAATTATGTGGCTCGTCTTTACCTTTTGCATTTTCTTCTGAATCACTGTGTAAACCTGGGTAAAAACAGATAATAAATAAATACATTAAATAATAAGGGAAGCAAAAGAGTATATAATATGGATTTAGAAGTGAGTCATAATGCATAGCTGGATCATTCTACAAAAATTCCGGTCATAAAAATGTCCTATAATGTATTTCTAATTACCTTATGAGCAATACTTACTTTATGAATTCACAAAAAGTAGAGTTATACTGTATACTATGTTTTATAAAGTACAGTAAAACATAAAAATTTTTTTTTACATTTAATTAAAGAATTTATGTTGTCGTTTTGTCATTGTTGTTATACATATAATCTAAACAACAGTAATTGAATCTAAATATATTTTTCTAATTACAGCTGAATGTTTAGTTAAAGGCAGAGTAGAGAACTGATAATACTGAAATGTACTTAATATTTTAAAGTACAATAGCCTGTTTTAAATACCACCATATGAACTAGATATTTAAACAAACTAACATATAAACTAAACATATAGTTTGAAGCTTAAAATATAAAAAAAGCAAAAAAAATATATACTGTATATATATATTCATTAATATTATATACAATATACTGTATATTATTTGCTCCCTCCTTCCTGAAAAGTCAAGTTTTCCTTTGCAGGTATACACCCTATGTAGTACCTGCAAATACCCCTAGGGGCATGCATATCTCTATTTGAGACCTACAATGAATTAAACAAGTATTGTTCATAAGTGTGGTTACACAGGTGACACATGGTAGCAGCTGCAACCCTTGATGAAGGATGGTAACCCAACTCAGATAGCAAATCGTACACCTGAGAGCTCACATACTCTTCTGTAATTAATGAAGAATTAGGTCATGTTTGCTTAAATCATCATTATAGTGAGGTAATTATACACAGATGGGTAAGAAATTAAAGGAACAAACAACACATTCATTTAAAAAGGTGTTGGGTCACTATAAAACACAAATATCCTTGAACCTTTGTGATTGTACAAGCCTCTGAAGCTGGAGATATTTAGTCGATTTGTCCATATTCCCCATTCAGTGGTGTATTGATGATTATGATGATGGAAGAAAATGATGTAACATGTATGTCTAAATTTTCTCATAAGAACCTTTTCATCATTTTCCTGCCCTGTAGATAGGGCATTGTCATCCTGTATGAGGGCATTGCAACCTCTTATCGAAAAACACATACTAGTTCCAACTTACCACAACCAGAACACGTGTTCATTAACATATAAAGTTCATTTTTGATGGAAATACTTTTTAAAAAGTTATGTAGCTTGGAGCTACTGGGGTAACCCTGTTACATTAAAAACATAAAATGCAATATGCATTAACGACAATACTCTTGAATTTAATGTAAGTTATACAATGGCTACATGGTTTGGGCAGTTATTGGTACCTTTTAATTTGAGTATTCCTTCTTGTTCAACTGCCCTGTTTTAAAAGCAAACGAATAAACAAACAAAATAGTTAAAAGAAAAAGAAATACTGTATATTGATGTAAATAAAATATGATTACATGGAAAAATACATACTGGTATTGCAGAGAGAATTTCTGTGGTGTGAGAAGATCTTCAATATCATCATTATCATCATCATTATTGGTGTCATCGTCATCGTCATTGTCATCGTCGTCATCATCATCATCATCATCAGCATCATCATCTTGATAATTAGTATCTTTACAATCAGGATGCGATGGCCATGAGGATGCTTTTTCTACTATCACATCATCATCATCATCATCATCATCATCATCATCCTCCTCCTCTTCTATGTTTTCCTCCTTCTCAGTCAGGTCCTCTTCAGTATCTTCTTTATACAGCTCTCTGAGACTAAGAAGTTATTCAGGGTTAAATCAGGAATTATGCAATATAAACATGTATTGTCTCATGGTAAAAGTTTTTCTTTTGGGGGTATCTTACCTGTCCTGGATGTTGCTTTCTAAATCTAATGCGAAGCCTTTGTTGACATTTCTTTCTTGATCAGATTCAATTTCCTCTCCTTTGCTACTTCTTTCTGAGACACTGCTCTTCTCATCTTCATCTCCCTTCTCCCTATCTTCTTCCTCCTCTTCTACTACTCCTTCTTTCACTTCCAAAACAGATTCCTTAACACATGTGTTGCTTCTTAAAGCTTCTTCTTCTGTACTGCTCTGTTCTCCATATTTTTCCTTAACCTCTCCTTCTTTATTCTGTTCTTCAAACAGATTTTCTTTCTTCTCACGATTTTGAGTTGAATGTCTGTTTATTCCTTCATTCACATACTTCCATCCAGTACTTAACATCTCTTTTTCCTCGCCTGTCTCATCTTTTGTCTCTGTATATCTCTGCATCCCTCGTGTCTCATCTGTATAGGAAATGCTTGAGAGTGTTCCATCATCCTCCTTCTCTTTCAGTAACTGTTTAGGAGACTCTCCAGCAACTTTTTTCTTGAAGGCAGTTTTTCTGCTATCAGACTGCTTACTTCTCTTGTGCTTTGGAATAGACTGACTGCTTGACATCGAGGACGTACCCTCATTCCTTGTCTTGTGTGTCTGCTTTTCTTCGCTCCTCTTATTTCTTCTCATCTGAGCTCCAGTAGGAAGGCTATTAGCAGCTTTAAAGCAAAGATTACTGACATTTTAACTATGAACAGCAAAATAATATATTAAAAAGGTCTTATCTTTAGATTACATTTTTGTTGGATATTATTATTATTGCAAACCGGATACCAAAAAAGTTGGGACACTATACAAATCGTGAATAAAAACTGAATGCAATGATGTGGAGGTGCCAACTTCTAATA
>JAOVVB010000037.1:22082013-22098740 GCA_028570985.1 Heterobranchus longifilis | reverse complement strand
CTCTCTCTCTCTCTCTCTCTCTCTCTCTCTCTCTCTCTCTCTCTCTCTCTCTCACTCTCTCTCTCTCTTTCTCTCTCTCTCTTTCTCTCTCTCCAGATGTCCATATTGCAGCGGATTGTTTCACATCAAATTGTTACAGGAAAGCAAAATATGACATGACTTTTAAAAGTTTTAATGACATTTTAAACGTAGATTTTAGTGGATTTGATAAACGTTACATTTATAAGATGTTTTTTAAAACACAAAACAAACGTAGTCTGGGGTTTTGGGTTCTTCTCACGGGACAAAAGGAGCAGCATTATTCATTATTACGTTGCAGCAGGTTCTTCTCCTTCTTCGTTTTTTTCTTTTATTTAACACTGTTATCGTTATATGTGCTCTTTTTGATTTTGCTTCACTTCACTTTCTTACACTTGAATCATTTTGTCACAGATGGAAGCGTTATTTATCGGGTTGAAGGTTGCTGATAGTGAAACTAGAATATGTTTTTTGTTTTTCTAGATTTTTTGTTTTTCTGTGGATTTTCATTTGTTATTTCGTGTCTGAAGTCAGTAGTTTAGATGCAGGGTTTATATACTTGTAATCTAAGTTGTATTGTGCCCTTTCTAATGCCCGAGTGCACTCAACATCACCTGGCTAGATTCTTGTGCGTGTGCACACACATGTTAGCTAAGGCTAGCTGGGCTAAGAGCCTTCCAGTAGACGTGAAGTGAGGTAAGACCAAATATCATTGACCTACAACTATAGTTTAATTTCTGCCTCTTGTCTTGTGGAGCCTGGTGCACATTATGTCTCAATAACAGCTTATGATAGTGTTCTGGGCGACAGACCCTCATATTAGTGGTCTGTGGATATGTATTGATCAAGTCTTTCGATCATGTCAAATAGTCTTTCATTTACCGTAGTGCTGTGATCTCAGGTGGCTCTTTATTAATCTGGTTCTTGTACTAAGCCAGGTAGTTGTCCTTATCTCACTCAACCCTGCAAAATCTGACCATCAAGCATGTGAGCACTCCACAGTAAACACCACTCCATGGGCACTAAACAGTGCCCCGCACCATACCAAAGTGAACCAGGTGCTAGTTCTTGTCCGGTGCTAGTGCCAGTTCAGAGCTCGTTCAATAGCGAATCTCCTAAGAACTGAGTTTGTTTTTCCATGGGCTACAGAGTCACATCATTACATCACTGCATACGTCTGTGTTCTTTCCTCTACTTTCCCAGCAATCTAATCCTAGCAACAATGAAGAACGTCAACATGGCTTTGTGAGCAGTTCTCCTGGCTTTTCGAGTCTGCTTTGAGATCAAACCATCATTATTAAAAAGTGTTTGAGCTGGCCATTATTTTTTAAAAGATGGCAGTCAAAAACTTTTATTTGGTGGTGAAAATCCCGTCTGTTGACGGGATGCTTTAGTGCTACGCCACATTTTCACGGTCCTGATAATGTCACCAACAGACCTATGTATTTCATTCTCTTTGAAACAGAGGAGCAATCGTGAAGGTAGACCCCATTATCCAGGACAGGTGGCTCCACTCAGTATTATATCCTGTTCAGCAAAAAAAAAGAAAGTGGTTTCTGTCTAATACCTGATTTGACAGGTTCGTAAAAAAGCCTTCTGCAAGACAATGCTGTACAGCAATAGGATCTGCATGATACAAATTTCCACCCGATTACCAGTTTCCACCCAAACACAAGCAATAAAGATGCATTTGAGGAAGCTTCCAGGATGGAGATTTTTTTTGATGGAGCTTCAAAGCATTTATGAGCTGGGGATTGAATGACTACTTATTTTTACTAGTCAACCAGTAATCCAAAAATCTATACTACATTGCCAACGTATGTCCACCCCTGAACCATGTGGGTCTTCTCCAAACGTTTAGCACAAAGATCTAGTTACACAGTGATCACTGTATATGTGCTGTAGCATTATCATTTCCCCATCCGGCATTTTGAGTCTCCTGTGAGATGCACAAAGCTAGTTCCAAGAAGACTAATGTGTGTTCAGATTGTGTTGGAGTGGAAATGTCCTACACAGATCCCTGACTCAACTCCATCCCACTGAACAGTTTTGGGATGAACTGGAAGTAGAGCCTCCTTGACATCCCAACATCAGCGTCTGACCTCACCAATGCTCTTGTGCATCTGGAGGAAAGCCTTTCTAGAAAAGTGGAGCGCAGAATAACAGTAAAAATGAGTGGCACATCACTTAACAAATTGAATTTCCTGACTCAGTAAATCATTGGTTGCAATGAATGTGTAAAAGCTGTGTGCATAGTATTAGGCTATTTAAGGACACACCAATTAAATGAGCTGGTGGCAGAGCTGCAAACACTTATTTGTTACACCATGGAAGCTCCATAGGATAGTTTCTCAGAGCTTTATCCATCACAAATCATATTGGATCGAGGTCTTTCAGCTCTTGTGCCACTGAGCTGACTCCAAAAAGTGCTGAGTGGGATTGGACAGTGATAGTCTTGTGCCCTGACCATAGAATTGGCTTCAAATTCTTTCAGATAAAAAAAGAAGAAGAAGAAGACTACAAAACTTCCTTTTTGTTACTGTTTGCCTCACAGGTTTTTCCAGCACCAGGTTGGGAATATGCTAGTCTACTAGTCCCAGCATGTGCACATGCACAATAAGGTGATGCTGACTGCCTCTGACTGTTCACGGGCATATGAGTTATAGTTCTATATATAAATTCAGACAGATTCAAACCCCTCACTAGTGGGGAATTTTAGTAATGTTACTGATTAAAGTAACCAGATGGTGCTCATAGTAATCACTTATGAAATGTTCTCCATCTTTGTCATTATAATTTATTTACTCTGATGTTACATCAGATATTTTTTTGTTGTTGTGTGCATTGCTGCCCCTTAAATTGAATAACTCCAGCACAGTTTTAAAAAATTTGCAATGTGTTTTTTCTATAATAGCATAAGTAGGATTTTGTAAAGAAGCCTCAGTGTTATGTCCTTTCCAGTGTTCGGTCTTTTCATTGTGACACTCCTTCCTTTCTGCTCTTGTGGGTAGAGAAAGTGAAAATTGTATTTTAATGTAATGTTTCTATTCCTCCTTATTTAACTCTGAATAAACTCCCAGTTCAGTCCCGATGTGTGTCTGGGTTTTAAGAACACACCAACTTTGGTTCTCCATCTGCCTGCTGTTCCTTCATGCATTTAAGAATGTTCTGCTAATGAAGGTGTGGCTTGTTATGATTTAAAAAAAAATAAAGCCTGGCTGTGTAATATCATGAATATCACAAATGAATATCAGCATGTCTGTGATGCGTGCGGATATTCAGCACAACAGCACGAGTGTGATAATGCGTTTATACAACAGTTCCATTGTTCCATATTAACACCATTATTATCAACAGATTATGATTTGTTTGTTTATTTACACATTTATTTTGCTTCAAATACACATATTCTTTCATGCCTCGCAGAAGGAGTGCAGTTAACAGGGGTGAAGAAGTTTTACATTTCTACTATGTAGCCAAAAGGTGTGGAGAATAAACCATGGAGCTGATGGACAGTCCTGAGAAACTTACCAGGTTTACTTTATATTTCCACTTAGAATATCAGCAACTTCCTGGTTCTGGGATTGAATTCCAAATAGCATTAAATGGAAAGCTAGTGCACTATGTAGGGTGAACAGTCACTTGTTGCACACACCAAGTAGTGCCCTTGATCAAGGGTTGGAGAGAGATTTGGGATTAGGCGTTAGGTAGATTTTAAAACTTTATGGGATAAGTAAAATACCTTAAATATGTATCTTAAATATGTAACCTTATATAATACCTTGTATGCTTTATGCATAAATAAAACAACAGACCATGCAGAATGACACTTTTGATGTTTATTCTGCTGAAAGTGCTTCTGTGACTGGGTTTTGAATGTGGGTTTTAGTACGCAGATGTGCTCATCTTTCCAGAACTGTGGACCGCACAGACCTACTTTCACCCACACTGGCAATTAGTGTAATTTATGACAGTGAATGAGAGTGATACATATAGTTAAACGTCCCAGTCATGGAATGCCTCTCACACAATCAGATGATTTGGTCAGCGTTAAATCTTGTATAGTGTATAATATTTAATCAACACAGCTGAAAGAATGAAACCGAAGCATCATGGATGGTTGATATTGATAGGTTTCTGTACAGCTACATAAAAGAGCTACAGTGAGGTATATTTCTTCAGACCATACACGCTTCATAGTGTTTTACTGAAGGTCCACAGATATATAGTGCCAAGTATTTATCTCCTGCCTGAATTATTTTATTTTTTTTGCATATTTGTTACACTTAATTGAGATCCTTAAACAAATTTAAACATTATACAAAGATAAGCCGAGTAAAAACAAAATGCTTTTTTTAAATGATGATTTCATTTATTAAGGGGAAAAAGCTGTCCAAACCTGTGTATAAAACCTATTGGCCCTGTGTATAAAAAAAAAGGAACCGGATAAATCACTGTGATTTTTGTGAGTTAAATTTAGTTTGACACACCCAGGCCTGATTACTACCAGACCTGTTGAATCAAGAGATCACTTAAATAGAACCTGTCTGACAAAGTGAAGCATGCTAAAAGATCTAAAAATAATTTTTTTTTAAGTAACAGGATCTAAATAAATTCAATAGCAGATGTTAAACAAAGTAATTGACATGTATCAGTCTCTAGCAAACAACAGTGAGAGCCATTATCCACAAAAGAAGAAAACTTGGAACAGTGGTGAATCTTCTCAGGAGTACCAAAATTACTCCAAGAGCAAAACAACGACTCACCCAGAAGCTCATTAAAGAGCACAGAACAACATCTAAAGAACTGCTGGCCCCAGTTAAGCTCAGTGATCAGGATTCAACAATAAGAAAGAGACTGGGGGCAAAAGAGTTCCAAAGCAAAAGCCACTGCTGCCCAAAAATAACACAAAGGTTTGTCTCACAATTGCCAAAAAAACATCTTGATTGTCCCCAAGACTTTGGGGTAAATATTCTGTGGACTGATGAGACAAAAGTTGAACCTTTTGGAAGGTGTTTGTCTCGTTACATCTGGTGTAAAAATAACACAGCGTTTCATAACGATGTGACTGGTGGTGTGATGGTCTGGGCTTTCTGTGCTCTACCAGAAAATCCTGAAGGAAAGTGTCTGGCCATCAGTTTGTGACCTCATGCTCAAGCGCACTTGAGTTATGCAGCCCAAAAAGATAAAAAAAAAAAAAAAACAGCAAGTCAATCCCTGAATGGCTAAAAAAAAAACTAAATGAAGGTTTTGGAGTTGCCTAGTCAAAGTCCAGACTTGAATGCGATTGGAATGACCTTAAATAGGCGTTTCATGCATGAAAACCCTCCAATGTGGCTGAATTAAAACATTTCTACATAGAAGTGTGGGCCAAAATTCCTTCACAGCGATGTCAAAGACTCATTCCCAGTTATCGCAAAAGCTTGATTGCAGTTGTTACTGCCAAGGGTGGCACAAACAGTTATTACTCTAGATTTAGGATGCAATTTTTTTTTCGCATAGACCTAGGTAGGTTTGGACAGCTTTTTCTTCTTAATAAATTAAGTCATCATTTAAAACTATTTTGTATTTAGTCGGGTTATCTTTATGTAATAGTAAATTCAGTTTGATGATCTGAGTCATTTGACAAATATGCAAAAAAATACTTTTTCACGGCAATGTTCATTATAATATCCTCTCCCCCATTTTAAAGGTAATCCCATGCGGTCTGCGTTATCATTAATATTCCTAGGCATACTCGAGTCCCATCTTTGTTCCTTGTTTCATTCTAAACGTAGCATTTTGATTTGTTTGGTTGTCTCCTGTAATCACGTAGTAACTCTGATCCTAAATGTTTCATATTGTGAATGGATTGATCAGGGATGTTGTGTAGATAATCAGTTTGTGGAACCAAAATCAAAGTGAACTTAATGGGTCCTGTGTGTGATGGAGACTTTTAATTTTCATTGGATACTGAAATAGTCTCCATTATGATAATATTATGGTAAAAATACCGTCATTTATCCTAATCCAAAGGGCATCATTAAGTGCTTAATCTGTTAAAAAACCTTGTGTGCTTGGTGTTTTACCTGAGGGCTGTAATTTTGTGCAGTGCAGCCATGCTGATGAAGCGCTTATTCCTGAAGCTGGAGCTTACAACATCATAATTAGGCTCCATGGCTCAAATCTAATTGAAAAACATCAGTCCACAAAGTCCTGAAGAAAATCACATCTGGGTCACAGTAATACAGAATTCAACCTGATTATATAAACACACCGATCAGCCATAACATTAAAACCATCAACTTTAAAACCACCTAGGTTTTAGGTTACCCTTGTGCCACCAAAACGGCTCTGAGCCTTCGAGGCATGACTCCACAGGATCTCTAATGGTGTGCTGTGGTGTCTCACACCAGGATGTTGGCAGAAGTTCCTTTAATGAGTGCTGTAAGTTGCAAGGTGGGATCTCCATGTAAGGGATGAGTTTGTCTGGCGCATTCCTTGGATGCTCAATTGTATTGGGATCTGGAGAATTTGGAGGCCAGATCAACAAGATGATGTCGATTTTAGTACATATGCCCCAATCTTTATGTGATAATTCCATGCATATTTTAAGGTGAGACAATTGGCCAGAGACAATCAGTATTTAGCAACAACAATAAAAGAACAGTGAGAAAAACTTCACTCACTCACTGTCTATAGCACCTATCATGTACAGGGTCATGGGAGGCCTGGAGCCTATCCCAGGGGGCACAAGGTTGGGTACACCTGTAAGGGGTGCCAAGCACACACACACACACTCACTCACTCTCACACTTACAGGCAATTTGGAAATGCCAATTAGACTAATTTGCATGTTTTGGGGCTGTGGGAGGAGCTGAGCATGGAGGAAACACACCAAGCGCACGGATCCAAAGGCATAAATTGAACCCTTGACCCTGGAGGTGTGAGGACACAATGCTAACCACTATGTCACTGTGCTGCCAGAAAACTTCATATCCATACAAAATATTTCAGTATAAACATAAAACAATACTCCAATGGTAGTAAAAATGGTGTACTATAATATATACCAGCACCCAACAATCTCAATGGGGCCCACTTCCACATTCAGTGCTGTAGCCTGCGATCAGACATACTGCCCAATCAGATACAAATGTAGGTAGTGAGCTGTAAAAATATATTTCCTACACTCCTTCAGTTACTCTTACCCGTGCCCCAGTTGGCACTGATCACGGTGCGATGGCCTTGACGCCAGACATTAAACCTGTCGAGTTATCTGGGAATTTGCACATCAGCTCCTGCTTCAAACTCGAAAAAAGCCATAGCCAACTACAGGGGACTTGAGGATCAACTCTGGAATCACTTTTAATTCTTGTGTCTGACAGCTTTGCAGGTTTCACAACAATCATTCAAAGTGAATTCAACAAAGTGGTCGATAACCTTAAATGAAAAAAACAAAAAAGATACATCATTATTTCTGATATATAATGGGTAAATCGTTACTTTTAATAAATAATAGGTTAATCATACTTCTAATAAATATTAGTTAAATCAAATGTAAACAAATACAACAAAATTATTGAACTAAGCTTAACACATACTAAGGTGGTGTAGTGGTTAACACTGTCACCGTGCACCTCCAGGGTCCGGGTTCGGTTCCCAGCCAGGCTCGATTCCCGGCTCTGTGTGCATGAAGTTTGCATGTTCTCCCCGTGCTTGGTGGGTTTCCTCCGGGTACTCCGGTTTCCTTCCACAGTCCAAAGACATGTAGATTAGGCTAATTGGCGTCCCCAAATTGTGTGAATGAGTGCGTGAGTATGTGTACAGTATGTGTGTGTGCCCTGCAATGGATTGGCACCCTGTCCAGGGTGTACCCCGTCTCGTGCCCTAAGTCTCCTGGAATTACAGGAAAGAGTTTGTGAAACATAACCAAAACTAAATAGAGTGAAACAAAAGAGATGGGTGGGAATATAAAATAGAAAGGGCATAATATTGATTTTGGGAAAAAAAAGAAACATTGTGTGTTTAATTACAGTCACTTGATTTTTCACTGAAAGCATTTCTGAAGTCTACTAACCAATATCAAGAATCCTTTGTATTGAATATCGTCAGTGTATCTGGTGGTTAAACTACCTTTGAGTAATGTTGTATTGTTTGCTCATGAAATGAGTTTGGAGCAGTGTCTGGATTTGATTAAACCCAAGGAAAAATGTCAAAAAAAAAAAAAAAAAGTCAAATGTTTTCTAAACATCTGGAAAAAAACTCATCAACCAGTCATCAGTCACCTCAAGATCTGTCAATGCACAGCACCACAAATAGGCACAACATATTTAGCTTTCTAGCATAAAGTAAGCTAAACACACATGTGTCTGTGTTTTAGGTTTACCCTGAATCCTCCTTTCTATGTCATGACAAAAATACAGTACTCCTTAAAGAGGCATAAACGAGGCCCAAGTGTTAAAAAAGTATTAAAAACATTCATTCTGGCTAATGCTAACCCTGTGTAGGACCTGGGGCCTATCCTAGGTAGGGCACAAGGCAGGGAACACCCTGGATACGGTCCCAACCCATCGCATGGCACACACACACACACACATACACTGAGTAATATATTACAGGCAATGAGGTGCCAGTCAACCTACAATGTAGTCTGGCCTAGCCCCCAGTTTAACAAATTAACTTTCTCAGCCACATAATACTTGTGCTGGCGCCTTTGCATACAAAAAAAAAATGATCATGTTCTACATATTTTCCATGTGGATTGTACATGGAGGCATCATGGTTAGCACTGCGGCCTTGCACTTCCAGGGTTTTTTCCCGCCTGTCTGTGTGCGTGGAGTTTGCATGTTCTTGTGTTTGGTGGGTTTCCTCCTGGGATTCTAGTTTCCTCTCACAGTCCAAAGACATGCAGATTAGGCTAAGTGGTGTTCTCAAGTTGCCCGTAGTGTGTGTGTGTGTGTGTGCCCTATGATGAATTGACCACCCCACCTCGTGCCCTAAGTCTCCTGGGATAGGCTCCAGCCCCCCGACCTTGTACACAGCACAAAGTGTCAGGTATAGATGCTGAATAAATAGAACTTGCATGCTCTCCCTGTGCTTAGTGGGTTTCCTCCGGGTACTCCACAGTCCAAAGACATGCAGATTAGGCTAGTGAATGTGTGTATGTGTGTGTGTGCCTTGTGATGGGCTGGCATCCTCTCCAGGCTGTACCACGCCTCGTGCCTCAAGTCTCCTTGGATAAGCTCTTTGCCCCCTATGAATGAACCATATGCACATATACTGTAGACAACGAGTGAGTGATAATGTAGTAGACATCCTTCGATCGGCAATCGGCCATGGATATTACGCGCTAGGAGTGCAAGGTCCTGTGACTCTAGCAGCGTTAAATCATTGGAGGACAACAGAATGAAGCTTCGAGCGTTAAGAGTCAGCAAATGACTTAATGTCGCCCCCTTCTGCCAGTTTTGTAACATTACATTTTCAATGTTAATGTTTTTTCAGCGTGTTTTAAATTCGTTTCTTTGTTTGTTTTTCTGATTAATAACATGAACAATTATGATGTTATATATCCGGAGTCTGTGTCCACTTTGAAAAAAAGATCTAATATGAGTAATATGTGAGGTGTTGTGATGAGAAGTACCTTGTCAAACGCCTCGCACAGCGCCAGTGTTTATATCCTGTACTGCTCTCCATCTCTCCTCATATGAGACGTTATGGCTAAACCCCCAGAGCCTGAACAACTGCTGTCCAGATTAAAGGATTTAGGGATTAAGGATTTAGGGATCCTCTGTGAGTCATAGTGTCTATCACTGTAGCCTTCAGGCTGATAAATTTACTCATTGATAATAATAAACAAACATATATTTATGTGCTTGGGGGAAAAAAGATTATTTTTCTACGTTCTATTATCTCTAATGTATATTATATTATATAAATGTATTATATAGACTTTACTGTAAACCTGTTTGGTAACTTTGGTGTTGCTTGAATTTAAAGTCATAATATAGTATTGATTTAATTGTGATTGACTGTTATATCAA
Source organism: Heterobranchus longifilis (assembly GCA_028570985.1). Classification (NCBI taxonomy): domain Eukaryota; kingdom Metazoa; phylum Chordata; class Actinopteri; order Siluriformes; family Clariidae; genus Heterobranchus; species Heterobranchus longifilis. Next base: position 22,088,700 of record JAOVVB010000037.1, on the reverse strand, counting down.
CATTGGCGTTCCCAAATTGCCCGTAGTGTGTGAATGTGAGTGTGTGTGTGTGTGTGTGCCCTCCTGGGATAGGCTCCAGGTCCCAGCGACCCTAAATACAGGATAAAGCGGTATGGAAGATGAGTGAGTGAGTGAGAGTGAGTGTTATATCAACAGTTCCTGAAATACATAAATTCCTGTAAGTAGGAACGAATGTGTCCCAACTGCTTGCTCTTAAGGGACGCTAAAAATTGTAACACCATAGTCATGTGCCGTGCCATCGTTTAGGTAGCTAGTCAGCTAGGTGCTCACCTAGGCTGAGAGGTCGGGGCTCATTTCAAACACTGATAAATGATAAAAATGGAGCGAGACGCCGGTATAAAACGTGTATTTTGTAGACACTAAACGGTTAAACAGGTGTGAAACAGGGCAGCTGATTTTTTTTTTTTTACTTGTCATGATTGTAGCTAGCTAGCTAACTTACCTCACTTGCTAAACTTGAAAGACAGCTTTAAAAGACTTTTGGTATTCTCCCAGACAATAATAACCCCCTCTCAAAGTAGTTAGATTTTACAGTGACATATGAATTTATTGTCCAGCATTAAGACGCTGAGTACAAGGTTACTGGTGCTTCAGGAGAGTTTTAGCACAGGACGCAGGTAGATGGTGAAAATGGTCAGTTTCGGCAGTAAGGTGTGGTGTGGGGTGGCGAAGGGTTGTCGCCACCTGCCCATCATACTCAATACAACTCTGGTGTTCTCCATCACGGCTGAAGTGAGCTATCTGGTGTTGATGGAAGCTCCCCTGGAGCCAGCACAGAAGGAGTCTGAGTGGTCTGCTCACTGGAAGACCATGCATCTGCTTGCACAGTACTTCATGTTGGGAAGCATAACATGGAACGCCTCACTGTTCCTTAAAACCAACCCAAGCATCCGTGGAGTGTTTCTTAATGGAGATATCGTAGGGCAGGGATGGAGGTAATTGACATTGATTGCATTTGCAGAGGATTTCTCTCCTATTTCATGTGCTGTACTCAGCAGATCGCGCACTAAGTCCTGACCACACATCAGCACACTGTGTATATGTATAGTTTGAGTGCTATTAAATTAATTGTATTTTTTTTTTTCCCTCTTCCACTTGTCAGGTACTGTTACACCTGTGAGACACACACTCCTCCAAGGTGCTCACATTGTTTTGACTGCAACGTCTGTGTCCTGCGTCGAGATCACCACTGCGTCTTCTTCGGACAGTGTGTGGGTTTCCGGAATTACCGTTACTTCCTGAGCTGCCTTCTGTTCATGTGGGCTGGTTTGCTGTACGCTGTGGTGATGAACGCTGAGGTCTTCATCGTCATCTTGAAGGAAGGTGTTACCTTACACAGCGTCATGCTGCTAATGGTGCCATGGATTATGCTGGTCACTGGTAAGTCCACAATGAGCAGATGAGTCAAGGAGACTAACTAGAAAAATGTTAGTAACTTATAATGTATATGTGTAAGCATTTCACTGCATTTCATACCAAGTATGGTTGTGTATGTGACAAATTAAATTAGAATTTGAATAATGTTAGATATTGTGGTATCTTTTAAGTTGCTTTTTTCCATTTTATTGCTATTTGTAGTATACAGCTGTTTTACTAATTCTCATTCTTTGCTTAACCTTTTTATAGTGTTCTCCTTTTTCGTGATCTATTTTATGTTTTATGTCAAGTAAAGTTTTTATGGGAAATATTATTATTTAAATTTAAAATACAAGGGTGAGTCAAAAATTACCCAGACTCTGGTTGTATTAAAACTTCTGCACGAAAGAAGAGTGTGATTATTTTTGTTGTGGTCTGAGGGTGTACCTGTTGCCAAAACAACTCCAGGAAGGGCATAAACAGAAGCGTTTGGATATCTGTAAACAAAATTTGGACTGATACTCTGAGGAAGGTGAAAAAGGTACTGGTGGCGCAGTGGTAGGTGTCTCACCTGCCTTGCGAAAGGCCCAGGTTTGATTTCCAGCCAGTGCCCAAACCCCAGCCAATGGATGCAGTGCTGGTCCCAAGCCCGAATAAAATGGCAGGGTTGCGTCAACTAGGGCATCCGGCGAGAAACCTGTGCCATGCTTGTGTGCAGCCTGGATGATCCACTATGGGTACCCCTTGCCGGGAGCAGCCGAAAAACTAACAACAACTCTAAGGAAGGTGGAAGTTTCTTAAAGAGAGTAATAACTAGTGACGACATACGGATTCATCACTAAGCATCATCATATGATAGTCATCGTATGAGCCTGAGAGTAAGCAGCATAGAAAAAAGTATAGAATGGAAACATCCTTAATTGCTGACCAGAAAAAAAATAGTCAACCATCATCTGGAAAATTGGTGCTTACAGTTTTCTGGGATTCTCAAGGGCCAGTATTGGAAAACGTAAAAAGTTCCAACAATCAACAGTGCTTGTCTGTAACAGATAAGATGAGATACTTAATGAAGAGTTGAAGCCTAAACTTTGGGTTAAACACTGAGGGCTGCTATTCAAAGGTGTTGTGATCTTGCATGATAATCCCTGTCTGCACACTTCTGCCCACACTTTCGACACTCTGCTCTCTATGTGTTAAAGCATCCTCCCTATAGTCCTGATCTTGCTCTGTTGGACTTTGATCTGTTTGGTCTGATAAAGATGTGAAGACAATGGTGAGTCCTTGATTTGCAGCTCAGCCTAAAACATTTTTAATTAGGGAATATGAAAGCTTGTTGGCAGATGTTTGTCTTTTCTAAAATTGAATTAAAATATATTCCACAGCCAGAGTGGGGATAATTTTTGACTCAGCTTTGTGCAGTGAGACATTTCAACATACTTAGATGACTGTAAACTGGACTAAATCCTTCTTCTGTTCTGTAAATCACAGGTCAGGTGACAGCGCAAGCCTTCACCTTTGCTTTCATTGCTGACACCTGTGTGGTGGGCTTCCTGCTGGTCTCTGCCTTCCTCTTTTTCCATGTGGGGTTGATGCTGAGAGGGCAAACAACGAGAGAGTGGTATTCAACCCGGCGGCCATACAGTCTCGGAGTGCTTGCTAATGTCCGTGAGTGCCTGGGTGTACACTGGTACATCTGCTGGCTCTGTCCTCTCATTCCCTCCACCTTGCCTGGCGACGGGATCAACTTCAAAGTCACTGGCTCTCTTGAACCCATGAAGTGAAGGTCCTGCGCAGGCTATACATATATATTATTTTCTTTATATCTAAAAGTGGATGCAATTGATTTGATCTTCAAATCCTAGCAAACTATGTTTTTGTGGACAGCATTAACTTTAGGGTCACGAGCAGTCAAATTGTTTGAGCTCAGCTATCCATGCTAATGTGAAGTAAGAGATATAAGTATTATAAAGCCAGGGAAGGATTTTATTAAAGATTTGTAGATTTAAAGCATTGAATACTGTAACTGTGCACTGAGTGAATTATTCTACCAGCTATTTTTAAACACTTACCAGCTACCTTTGCATTTTGGGTACCAGCAAGAAATCTTAATTTTATTTTTTACAAGTTATTTTGCCAGATCACTGTATATAGAAATTGTTTATGGGTAGTTTTTATTTTTAGGTGATATTGATGGGAAATATATGTATTGTTGTGGAGTATATTGTTATGCAGACGTTGCATTTAATGCACTTACTATTGTTCCAGCACATTGTAACAAGTGAATGCTATTGCAGTGACAGGATTTTGTTTCGGATGCATTATTTTTTATTTCCTCTTTTTCTTCTTTCCTGATTTTCTTCCTTTTTTAATGAGTCATTGATGTGCCAAATAACATGTTTAAATCTGTATGCCAAGGTATTAATGTTACAGTCTATATACCATTCATAAAAGCATTCTGTTAGAGTTTATTCAAAGAAACAATAAATAACAGTTATGTGATAAGAACATAATGTGCACAGGTTTATAATTACAGCATACAATTATTTGTTCTATGGTGCAAAATATGATTCCTCCTGCCTTACTGGTTTTGCATTAATTCTAAGGGTCTATAATCCATATTGTAATAACTATTAACAAATAGGTGCTATTGAGTCTGCAGTCTTTAAAACACAATCAATTATTTTGCAGTAAATTTTTTATGACAATCTCTTCAACCTAATAAATCAATAATCCTATTAGTTTTTGTTCATACACTTTGTAAGTAATGGCCTGCTGGCCAGAGTCCTATTTAAAAGGTCTTTCTGTTTTTTGTTTTGTTTTTGTGTTTCTCCATTAAGGTGCATTAAAAATGTTCTATTCAGGAAATCCCCAGCCCTGAAGGCATTGAGCAAGGATAGGTGCACTGTAAATGTTTCAGCAAAAAGAATAGCTATTATATATATATTTGTACTAATTTTTACATTAAAAGTCTTTCTTTGTTGCTGTGTTCTTAGCTAGCATTGCTACTGTATTTACCTGGAAGGAACCATGCTGTTCCTTGGTGGTGGTGTTCCTCAACTTCTGCTCCTTGATGTACAGTACAAGTCCTTGTTTACACGTTTGGGTTTATAATTCATATTGCATGTGCAGTTGGAAAATAGCTGTAAGTCTAATTGAAGCATGCAGGTTTTTCATGCCATTGTCCATGTTAATATGATTTGGATTAAATGTCCACAGTGTTCATCTCATACAGTGTTCAGTGAGTCTTTGTAGTGTTTACCAAGGATGTAGATGTTTGTGTAACATAATTTACCAAACTTGAACAACTTCATCTCTAGTTTAACACCGGTTACTTGTATTTGTACTCGCATAAAAAAGGACTTAAATTCCCCTTATTGCCTCATATTAAAGGAGAGATTGCACTAGTGTTTCATGGTGCATCTTGCGTTTTTTCTCCTAGGACTGGTTGAAAGTCATTTGGCCATCTCATTCATTCATTAAATTCATTCATTTCAACTAATCAAACCAATCATTTCAATTAATCAAACCAATTTGGGATTTTAATACATTGTAGTTAGCTGCACAGTCTTTTAATGGTTAGTCTGGTGCTTTGTGCATCCTGGGTTGGTCCTTTTGGTCCCACCTCTGTTCTGTGTACTGTATATGGAGTTTGGATGTCATCCCCATGTTTGGTGGCTTGAATCTACGTTCTCTGGTTCCCCCAGCCACCAAAAATGTGCTGTGAATGACATTTTTAAATTTCCACTTTCTCACCCAATCACTGAGCTCACTAGAATAGGCTGCCTGTGATCGTACACAAAAAAAAGCTCAATTGAGTATACTTTAGGCTTATATTAAACCATGATGCTGATTTCTGTAAGATGCCATGTGATAGTGTTTATTGCTAGAAGCATTACATAAATACAAAATCAAATTGAACTGAGGATGCTTGCATAGCACGCTAAAGTAGCGTAGACTTTAGGATTCTATGATTTCAGAGCAGTTTCTGGTTTCTGAGTCAGTAGCTCAGTGGGTCAAAATGTTTGACTCAGTTGTTACTTGCACAACTTTAATTTGTTCTCATTTCTGGTGTTTATTACTGAACATCAGTCTCACTCACTATAATCCATATCATAATAAATATTTTTAAAAAGGTCATATTGAGTCTGGAGTCTTTAAAACACTATCAATTATTTTGCAGTTAATTTTTTATGACAATCTCTACAACCTGATAAATCAATAATCCTATTAGTTTTTATTCATAGACTTTGTAAGTAATGGCCTGCTGGTCCTAGTGAGTCCTTTTAAAAGGGTCTTTCTGTTTTTTTGTTTTTGTGTTCCTCCATTAAGGTGCACAAAAAATGTTCTATTTAGGAAATTCTCAGCTATGAAGGCATTAAGCAAGGACAGGTGCACTTTATTCTGTGTACAGGGTCACATGGGCTGGAGCCTATCCCAGGAGACTTGGGCATAAGGCGGGGTACACCTATCGCAGGGCACACACCCATACACACATTCCATGGCAATTAATTAGACTAATCTGCATGTCTTAGGACTGTTGGAGGAAACCGGAGTAGCCAGAGGAAACCCACCAAGCATGGGGAGAACATGCAGACTCCATGCATACTGTACAGACCTGAGGCGGGAATCGAACCTGGACAGTGGAAGTGCAAGGCAACAGTGCTCCCCGCTAAGCCACCAATGATTATTATTATTATTATTATTATTATTATTAAGTTAATTTTTAGAATTTGTTTATTAAGTAGAGTTGAAGAACATTCTCATGGTTCTCTTTCGATAGTTAACAGGTTATCCTTAGTGAAGATTATTCTTTATTATAATGTCAGTGGGCACAAAATAAGGAATACACCCAACACTGTTCCTAAGGCAGTGGAACTGTCAGCGAGCTTTTATTCGATGTTTAAACTCGCAGTATGTTGCGGCTGCTGGTGTGTGTTTCCTCAGAGCTCCTCCATGAGGGCGCACTACTAGCGCTGTGTCTGGGAAACACCCTGAGCGACGGTGTGTGTGTGTGTGTGTGTGTGTGGGCAACACGGAGGGGGTCTTGGATGCTGGAGCATGAGATAAACACTGCATATATCCTGAGCCGGAAGATTCTCAGCTGTCATGTGTGTATTGCTATCTTTCCCTGCATGTATCCTGTACTGATTGGTGTTGAGAGGAAACGAGCTGCTGCCGCTTGGCTTTCCGTCGCCGCGAGGCTGAGACTGAGGATGCTGTGGCGAGCCGCGTGTGTGTGACCCAGACCACCGTGTCTAACCAAGCTTAACGACAAAGATATACGACTTAAAGATAAAACAAAGGGCTCTT
>JAOVVB010000037.1:22060682-22075785 GCA_028570985.1 Heterobranchus longifilis | reverse complement strand
AGAAACCTAGTTACTCTCATAACTATGTACTGTTATTTGCACAATCAAAAGGATTATTTGCAAAATCCTGGGTTGACCATGCCATATGTAATGACCTTCTTGTGCTTTCTATACAGTACACTTTAGACTTATTATTATTATTATTATTATTATTAATAACAATTTATAATAATAAGACTACTACTACTACTAATAATAATTATTATTATAAAAATGCTAGCCCTTTACAAAAGCCAACATTTTTGTTAATTATGTCAATTTTTTTTATTATTTATAATAATTTAAATTCATTAACATTTTTATTTAAGTTAAAAGAAGACACAAAAAGGAATATCATGTCATTGATCATCCATGATTAAGAGGAGGTATCTTGACTGAGTTCTGTGTTCCCAGTATAGTAGTGTAGAAATATCAATACTTGTACAATTTAATATAATTGTTCTGGTTTTACAGATCCCCCGGGTGTTACAGATTTTGATCCGGTTTGGCCTAAACGAAAACTGACTCAGCAGAGTGGAGAGTCAAATGAAACATCCAGCAAACCCCGAGCTGGTGAGTTCCAGTCAGTTTGATTTACCTTTACAATTATTCATTCCCCTAACTTTATGAGGAAACATGAGCATAGAATTGTTAGAGGAGCAGTTATACAAGTTCTGTCTACAACACACACACACACACACACACACACACACACACACACACAAACAAACTGAGACAGAAAAACTATTAACTGTGAGTGTTCAGGTAAGTGTTAGTGCACAAAGAGTTTCTCTTTCACTCTTTCTCTCCCCCTCTCTCTATCTTTCTGTCTCACTCTAATACTACTCCTTTACTTCCTCCTTGCTATTCCATCTTTTCCTCGACCATCATTTACAGACAGCTGCCTCCTTTCCGAGCCAAGCCCCCTTTGAGGCTTGGTGTTGCTAAGCAGCAGAATCTGTAATTTCGGAACAGAGGAAGGTCTGTTTAAAGCAGTCAAAGCATGGTGCTTAATAGGAACACGTCACACAGCGCTTTTTTCTCCTGATCAGTCCTCTAATCGCTCACCTACTGCAATGTGTCTCTGTCTCACTTACTTGGCCCTTTAAAGCCAGCTGTCTTTGATCATTCATGCTTCCCGCAGTGAGTGAGTTTTGTTCTACTCTGTAAAATCCCTGTATCCATTACAGTTAAACTCTAACATCAACCATATCGAGAGATTTTTTTTTTCCTGAAGTAACAAACCAGGAGGAATTTTCTAGATAGACTTGCTAACCGCTTTCCTTTTGCAAATGAGAAAACAATATTGACCTTCGGTTGGCTCTGACTGTGGTGGATCCCTGAAAAGGCCAGAAAGGAAAAACATTAAAGCAACACAAATACTGTTTCTGCCCACAGGATGTTTATATTCCTCCAAGTCAAAGTTTCAGTTCAAGTTTTTGTATGGAGGTAAAAAAACAGTTTTAATCTGCTTTACAGTATATGTCTCTGTTAAAACTCTTTTATCTTATGGTATTTAATTATTTTATCTCTTTTGCTTTTCTAATGAGGTTGAGCATCAAACATCAATTGCTTATGGCTTTTTCAAGAGATTTCCTGGGGCAAATGTGACGTACCATAACTTGTGTCTGTTCTACAGTATGTGCCACTTTTCCCATTATTAATATGTTTCAACATCGGAACATTTATAGATTGTTTGATAAGTAAAAATGAAGGCTGGCTATAACAGAAAAGTACCCGAACACATAGTACATGACTGCTTGATACATAAGTGGCTGCGTAACTGCAGACTGGACAGAGTGTCCACTGCCAAAAGCATTTACAATGAGCATGTGAGAATCAGAAATGGGCCATGGAGCAATGTCAGAGGAGGGCCTGATTTGAAAAACCATGTTTTCCCTTACGTACATCTACGTACATGGACTACCAGGTGTGCAGCCATCACTTACTTGTGGGGAGCCATGGCACCCAGGTGTGTGTACTGTGGGAAGAAGGCAAGCTGGTGGAAGGTGGTGCTCTGGACAATGTTCTGCTGGAAAACTTTGGGTCCTTGAATTCATGTGGTTGTTACTTTGACACGTCCCACCTACCTATTATTGCTGAGTGCACTCCTGAATGGAAGTGGTATTCCCTGATGCCAGTGGACTCTTTGAGGAGTATAATATACCCTGTTACACTGCAGACATCGTTCAAGAATAGTTTGAGGAAAACAACAACCAGTTTGAGGTGTTGACTTGGCATTTAAATTCTCTGGGTCTCAATCTCATCATCTGTGGGATGTGCTGCTTAAACAAGAAAGAAAAACCTACTGATAGCTTAGTGCCAGATACTATAGCACTCCTTGGATGGTCTTGTGGACTCCATGCTTCAATGGGTCAGAGGTGGTTTGGTGGCACCTACACAATATTAGTCAGATGGCTTTATATGTTATGGGTGATGTCATCATCTGGTTACCCTGGCCTTCTGAAAGACCTTTGTGTTGTTTAAAGATCCGTTGAGTGCAACCCTCTTATTTATATACCTAGGCAAGTTGTTGCCAATTGTTTAATCAATTTTTCAGGTGATGTATTAATAATGTATCTTTTTTAGATTTTAGGTGATTTGAGAATTCATTTACTCAATTAGTGCCACCAATTCGTGATCCTTCAGTTGTCAGTTGCAGACTGCTGTCTAATGGAGGAGGAGGGATTGAAAAGGATTTTATTCCAAGACATATTTTGCCTGCAGATGCTTTAGCTTTAGTAGGCTCCTAAAGCAGATCCTTAGAAAACAGCCAAGCCACAATTTTGGCACTATTTCATCATTTCTTTAGTTCAAAAAATGAAAAATATTGTTTTGTGGCCTGAGTACAAACACTAAAGCAGTCATGACATGGGGGAAAAAAAGGCTTCGAAGGTTTTCAGTTGCTTTTATGTCAATAATTTAAGCAGCCTGTTCCATCTCTAACCCTTTACTAATGCATTGTGATTTTCTTTCCACACACACACACACACACACACACACACACACACACACACACACACGTCTCCCCAGCGATCAATGAATTTCCTAAAGATGTCTTCACTAAGGAGCAGAGAAGGCATGGGGCTCTACTGCTGCATATCCTCTGCGTGAGTATTTTCCTTGTCTACTGTGGCTTGACAGTCACTACGAATGCTAGTTCAGTCATCAATATTCTCCTTTGGTCTTTGTGGTCCATCTGCAGGCTGTTTACATGTTCTACGCCCTTGCCATTGTCTGCGACGTGTACTTTGTGCCATCTCTGGAAAAGATCTGCGAGGTCAGAGCTGGTTTGCTATCGTCTCCGCTGTCCATCATTATCCATATAAGAACACTCATTCCTCTGTGTACATTACATCTTTAGCAGCTTTTGAATTGCAGAAACTTCATCTGAGCGAGGATGTTGCCGGAGCCACCTTCATGGCAGCAGGAAGTTCTGCTCCAGAGCTCTTTACCTCATTGATTGGTCAGTATTATCGCACTCGCTTGGTCAGCGTGGTGATTTTTTTTTTTTTTTCTGTTGTAAAAACCTTATTTAGATAATTGTATTTAAACCTTGTCTCAGGTGTGTTCATCACTAAGGGAGATGTGGGAGTTGGCACCATTGTGGGTTCTGCGGTCTTTAATATCCTGGTTATCATTGGAGTGTGTGGCATTTTTGGTGGACAGGTAGGAAATGTATTTTCCCAGAGTTTTCTCCCACAAAACAGATAAATAGAGCCGTTAAGACATCTCGTTTTCTTTTTGCACACAGACAATCACACTCACTTGGTGGCCTCTCTTCCGGGACTCTGTTTACTACATCATCTCAGTCCTGGCTTTAATTCTGGTGGGACTTCTCAGAAGTACATGCTATAGAATGTAAAGCTATTGTATATATTGTATTGTATTTGTTACAGACAGACATGTTCTTGACTTGCAGATCATTTATGATGAGAAAGTTCGCTGGTAATATTTTTATCAATATTTTTTATATTGCTTTAAAAAAAAGTATAGAAATGTTTAAAGAGAATCTCAGATGTTGTGATATCTTTTGCTTGGCACAGGTGGGAGGCTATAGTCCTCATATTGATGTATGGAATTTACATCCTTATCATGAAGTACGTAATGATCAGTCATTGAAATCAAATCACAGAGTTTTAATGATGATGTAATGATGGCTGATTATCTGCATGTGTGTGTGTGTGTTTGTACTGGGAATGTTTCAGGTTTAATAGTCAGATCTGGGGCTGGGTGGAACTTAGGTGTGGTATACCTGGCCAGCCATGCTTGGTGAGCAGCCTACGGCAAGATGTAGCAGCGGAAGAATCTAGCACACACTGTGACACTTCTATGATCCTGATGACGAAAGGTGTGTGTAGGTGTTGCTTTTTAAACTCTTCTATTAATAAAGCAACACATTAAAATAAAAAAAACCCTTGCACGGGAAGCAGTGCATTGTTCCACTTGGAAATGTTTAAAGATCAGAAACACTAAAAATCCTTTGTACTGCTCAGGTCGGTGTGTGAGTGAACAGGACTCAGCCGTGGTGATGGTGGATGAGCTGATGAGTCTGCATCCTCACCAGTTCTTCGTATCCGAGGCAAGCCTCCATCTCATGGTCACCCCCTTTCACCCTCACACGTGCCTAAGCATGCCTGAGGAAACGTCCACCCACGCACACTACATGTTAGCTGACTATCCGACACAGAACTTTGAATTAATTACTAGCCTTAATTTAAACTTGTTCGATTTTTATTTGTTTTCAACCAAGAGTTAGTTAGCTGTGTTTAACCAAGATGTGACATCTTTTTGACTCTATGCCCAGCCAGATCCAGCAGGTTTTAAAGAATAAAACACCTCTCATACACCTCTCGAAGTACATCTCATCCCTCCCCTCTGAGAGAGCTCTTTTGGCCTCTTTTTCATAATGTATCGAATGGAGTGAAACAAAAGGCAAACAAAATAGTTGCATTGATGATTTTCCCTTACAGCTAGTCCAGTATTTTAATGTAGTTACCCTTTCTCGTTCAGTGGCTCTTGCCTATGGCGCCAGATTTTAACCCCAAAAAATCTGGAAGGATAGTGCTGAACTGTAAACTTCACTGGAGAAATTTTGAAATTTGGAGAAATTTCAAAAATCTTGAATGACGATATTGAGATATCACTTAAACATTTGGTTCCATCATAAAAAAAAAAAATCAACAGTAGAAAAATCACAGCTATGATTAATAGTGAAAGCTATGGAGCAGTGGAAAATGGTCATGTGGTGACCCCATTCCAAAGTGATGGGCACATTTGGGTAAAAAGGGAAGCACATGAAGCAATGCTTACATTATGTTTAGTGGTTTTGACTTTCATATTGTGTTCACTACTTGGTAAATTACATACAATCTTCTAATTTAAAGAATTTTAGGCGGGTCCCTCTGACATTCTTCTTCTCTTTTTTATCCCACAGAGGCAAAGGTTGATTATTGGCCGGGGCTCAGGAGAAGGTGGCAGTGGGGCAGGAGAAATTCCTGGTCAGGAGAGCCCAGGGATGGAGGGAGCACCTTGGGGACTTGAAAATGGTGACAACATGGACAGCGAAACCGAACCGCTAGAAGAGACAAGGGTGAGGGGCAAGGGGGGAACAACAGAGAGAGAAGAAGACATGGGGGACGCACAGCCCAAAGACACAGAGGAGGATGAAGAGGCAGAGGAAGAACAACCCTTCAATCCTCTGATTGTGCCAGGCCAGTGAATTTTAAATATGTAAGATAAAAATACAGAATCATCTGAACTGGTACCATTTATGTAGATGGGTTGTCTGATATTTTGAGACATGGCCTCATTTGAGATTTTTTTTTTCTTTGTGACCTGATTATTGGTACTCATGTTAAATTGCATAAATGGAACAGGCCATTCTTAGACTGAGCAGCAAGAAGAAGTCAAAGGGAGGTATAAAAAATGCATTATCTGAGGGGTATTTCAACTGGTGCTTTAACAGACATGATTCTGAGACCTGTGTTAACCTGTTAAAGAAATAGCAAATTATAAGAAGAATTGTTTTCTTTTCATACAATATCAGTAACTACAATTTCGGTGTTATATTATTGTGATTTGTCCATAAAGTAATTTTAATGTTTAGATTGTATAAGGGGTAAATTTTCCAATCTTCTGTTGTCCAATGTTGATGAGCTCATGCGAACTGTAGCTTCAATTTCATGTTATTAGTTGACAGGAGTGGCACCCACTTCTCGAGCCCTGTTTAAAGGTTTGGTGTGGTACGTGTTCAGAAATACCTCAATTGTAACTAGATATTATTAGACCTAGTTATTAGGTTATTAGACCTGTTATTAGAGTTAGTGTTGCCTTTCACTTCAATGTGTTCACTCTGACCTCAACAAGGCATTTTCACCCAGAGAACTGCTGCTCACTGGATATCTTCTCCTTTTTAGACCATTCTGATTGTCTGTGAAAATTCTAGATCAGCAATTTCGGAAATAATCGACTAAAAAAATTTTCAGGTGCCAGTGGCAGCTGGTACAGGTTGTGTTTATCCGGCTCCAACAATGACCTTTGCCCCTACCATACTTCTCTACTTATCATACAGTAACATTCTCCAGTCGTTTCCCTCACCCTGTTGCTCTGGCTTACAGCCCGAAGTGCTTTCTGTGGGATCTCTGTGCCTATTGCATCATATATTACATTGCCTGTTGCAGTGTGTCACTGAGGCAGTGATTTCAAGCTTAAAAGGCTTCTGCACCTGTCACTAGAGACAATATGTCTGCTCTTCAACATGCTCTTACCCCTGCATAAGAGCTCATTAATAAACATTGTATAATATCCCACCCAGTCACATGGGCAGATGTACGACAGAATGAATTATATACTGGATAGAGGATAGCGTTAACACCAGTCTGCAGCATACGCAGTACCACTGTTGTGATGCCCTCCTTTTGAGCAATCCAATCTTCTCACTGTTTAGATAAGCTACCATCACTCCCTGACAGACTGAGCTAATGAAAGAATCCTCATCTTATCTTTTCATCCCAATAGGCTCTGCTGCTAAATCAGCTAATAAATCAGCTAATGTACTCTCCCTTCACTGTGGTTCTCCAGCCTCAAAAGACAAGGCAAAGTCTTGCTTAGCTTTTAAAGTTGCTCATGGCATTAAGGCAAGACTGCAGTTAGGGGAAGGTTCTGTCTGAGATATCCCTTTCCAATTTGGGAATAGATCATGTCTGTCGTCGAAGTATTTTCGGTTTTGTGTCTCTATTATAACATTATGCAACATAACGTTACTCTGCATCTACTGCACATCCCTCTACGTTTCAGCTCAGACAATAAGCCACATGTCTTGTGTCGCAGAAAAGTGTCTTGTGTACAAAATAGTAATCAGTAAAGTATTAGAAGCATCATTACTCATGACACACTCACTCGATCAACTCATTCTGATGGTTAACTATTACAAGAGCAACAATCAAAGGATTCGAGCACTAAAACCTACTCAGAATCGACTTCCTCAGGTCCTTGGCAAGACAAAAATTGCCCACAACTAATTCAGTTTAAATACAGCCACACATTCACACAAGCCCAGGGTTTCTTTTCCATACATTTTAGCTATGAAGAAGTAAATAGATCATGTAAATTGGCAGTACCAGATGTTGGTAATGTACCAGATGTTTTGTAGTCTGCAGGAGGCAATATTGCCGCTTAAAATGCTCAAGTCCTGCACACGACTGCATGGTTGTAAAATATGACATAATGCCATGCAGAAATGTATTGGAGTTGTACAGTAAGTACAGGTACTTGTAGGATGTATTGGAGTAAAAGTAAAAGTATCCACTGATAAAAACCACTCACAGAAAGTAGAGATATGTGAAAATTGTACATTAGTTCAGTAATGAGGTAAATATACTTGTTACCTTACACCTATACAAGGATAACATTTGAATTAGCTTATTATTTCAGAAGTACAGTATGTAAACACATCCTGTTTGAAAAGACACAAGAGGGAACAGTCTCATACAGAACAGCTAAAGTCTCTGCTGTCATTATGTTTTGTTAATTTGATATTATATTACACAATAATATCAAATTGTGATCAGTGACTTGGGAATTAAAAGTGTTATTTATTTTGTCTGTCAAGTATCGTCACTGTCCAAATGGCAAACAAATCCATCTCCATATTTAGCTTTTATTGGTAAACAATTAACATCATCTTTCTGTGCGTGATCCTACTGCCCTTCAAATGATTACCTAGGCCAGATAGTGCTTATGATGGGGTTTAAACATGGATACATGTCCTCTGCAGTAAAGAGCTTGGAAAGTATCTATATTCTGAGCATCATCTCTGTTCCTATGTATTTTTACACAGGAGGGTGTTATGAACGTGTGAAATGGTTGCTCTCGTGGCCTTTAAGCTGTCTGCTTTATCACACTGTGCCCAACTGTTTGCTGCCACAGTGGGAGCGCTGGTTCATGGTCACTTTTGTGGTCTCCACACTCTGGATTGCTGTTTTCTCCTACCTCATGGTGTGGATGGTACGTATTATTGTATAGCTGTGACCAAATGTTTTGAGAGTGACACAAATATTCATTTTCATTAAGTCTGCTGCTTCAGTGCATTTAGATCTTTTTGTCGGATACTGTAGTGTGATTACTAATCTCTGACGTATGATTACAAGGATTTGTAAGTGTTAAAGGCTTTTATTGTACATTAAGTTTCGGCAAAAAGTCAATATTTGCAGTGTTGACCCTTATTTTTTAAGACCTCTGCAATTCACCCTGGCATTGCTATCAATCAACTTTCCGACTGTTTGGGCCATCCAATAAAAAAAAAGCTTATCCAGAGAAGAAAAGGTAAGCGCTACCATCAGTCCTATGTCATGTCAACAGTAAAGCATCCTGAGATCATCCAGGTCTGGGGTTGCATGATGGAGCTCCTTGCCATGAGCCAAAAGTGTTAACTAAGTGCATTGGGGAACAAAACATTTTTGGGTCCGTGGCCAGGAAACACTCCGGACCTTAATTCCATTGAGAACTTGTGATCAATCCTCAATAGACAAAATACGTGTGGACAAAATAAAATCCGCAAATTCTAACAAACTCCAAGTATTGATTTTGCAAGCGTGGGCTGCTTTCAGTCGGCATGTGAAATGCTTGTAATTATACTTCAGTATATCATTGTAACATGTAACAGAAAGGTCTAAAAACACTGAAGCAGCAGGCTTTGTGAAAAAATAACATTTGTGTCATTCCCAGAACTTTTGTCCACGTCTGTACTTAACTTATGGCACTGTAACAAGTAAAGTTAAATTTTGTTCTGCCCTCATTTTTAAAAATACGTTCATCCATATTCTGTGTTCTAGGTCACCATCATCAGTTTCACACTGGACATCCCAGATGTGATCATGGGCATCACGTTTTTAGCAGCCGGCACAAGCGTCCCAGACTGCATGGCTAGTCTTATAGTTGCCAGGCAAGGTACAGTACATATACTTGAGCAGAGAAAAATGGTGTTCTAGGTCATTTAATTTTAGTTAATTAAATCACATGTTGTTTAAATATCGATTGTGGATTTCCAGGAATGGGGGACATGGCTGTGTCTAACTCAATAGGTAGTAATATTTTTGACATTCTCTTGGGTCTTGGCTTCCCGTGGGCTCTACGTACACTCATGGTGGATTACGGGTCAACGGTTAGTTCCTGCCAGTGTCATGAATTACAGTATATCTCTGTGCTCTCACGTGACTTTTTATTTAAATATTGATTGCAAATAAATACTTCTCTCTTTTGCATTTGCTTCTCAGATCTTTATTAACAGCAGGGGACTGGTATATTCAGTTATTTTACTGTTTGCTTCAGTTATTCTCACTGTGAGTACTGACACCAAGGCCCTATATAACCTTGCTTTGAATCTGATTTGATTAAAATAATTTCATTATCAGCAAAGAGCCAAAGTTGACAGCGGATAATGTGTGTTATTTTGTTGTGCTGCAGGTTCTCTGTATACATCTGAATTGCTGGAGACTCGACCGGAGGTTAGGCCTGGGTCTTATGGTCTTGTATGCCATCTTCCTCTTCTGCTCAATCTGCTTTGAGAAGCTGTAGGGCACTTTATCTGGAGTAATTCGCTGGAGTTTTTCATGAAGAATCATCACATTACTGTAATTATTGCATCAGAGGCATAAGGAGCAGGTCCTGTGTGGGTCAGTCAGGGATTGGAGAATAATAAGGTGTTATTCCACACTGTATTGTCAATACTTCTGATAAGAAGTATTGATACACCTGGAAAGCTAATTCTTGCATGTAATTTACACCCCACAATGTCATTGTAAAGAGGTCTGCTAGAAATTTTAAATATAAAATTATATTTGGCCCACTATTGCAAAAATGTCAATAGTAGTTCAAAAAATGAAATTCCTCATTTAGACACTGGGTGCCAGTAAACTGTGTGACTTTGCTATATTTAAAGGTTTATTCAAAGGGCCTACATTACTCGTACAAAGTATTTTGATAGACAACATACAGCACCAAAGAAACAAAAATAGAAACGTAAAGAAAGTCAACGCAGCAGGTTTTGAGTTTTTTTTTTTAGAACCAAGAGAGGAAGATGACTCTGAAATCAACTGCTCTGAAATAATATGACCAGCAGGTGAAATCTGTAAAATATGACTTTACAGAGCACCTCTTAAGCACACACATAAAGCTTGATAAGGGAAATTAAATTTTCTTTGGCCCCAATAAGAACCCCAGTAAGACTGCACACTGTTGGTATACTGTAGGTACACTGCTAAACACAACATTGTTTCATAACTACATTTCTGTAAATGTTTCGGAACTGGCCATTACATTAGGTTGAGTCCTGCAATGTGTGTTTTAATACTTAAAAGATATCGAAAATGTTTTCTTTTTTTGTGACAGTTTGAGCAGGAATTCAAAAGCTGTAATAAACAGTTATTAATATTGAGACAGGTTTAACGTAAAAGTTCCTGAATGACGCCACAGGATATAATGTTTACAAAACACAAGTCACCTCTTGTAATTGTACATTTTCTACTTAAAAATTTCTAAAATGATGTAGTAATTATGAGCAAAGCAACAAAACAATTCTAAACTACACTTTGTTTTGCAAAAAGTCAAATGATTGTGTATGTAATGTATGATCTAATTGTTTTTTTTTCTTTTGGAAAGGTATTTCTTTGAAGTATGGATTTTAAAGAAAACACAATGCTTCATTATATAGATGTTTGACTCATTAACTAAAAGAAAATATCAAAAATTTCTACAGTTTGTTTTATTTCATGCAAATTTAGACACATTTTACTGCATGTTTTATACTTAAATACTATTCTGTATGTTGGATTTCACCTGATATTTTGTTTTTTGTTTAAATTCATAAAATCAGTAAATAGAATTGATCTTTGAAGAGATTTTAAATTAAAGCCTAAATAAACCTAAAAAGTAAATACATCATTTGATGATTTTGAGCTACTTATCTGTTAATAAATTATTATTATTATTATTATTATTATTATTATTATTATTATTATTTTTTTATTTTTTTTATTTTTTTTTAGGTTACAACAGTCAGGCATTTTTGTGGATACCGTATTTCCAGTCTGAACACTTTAAAGTGATTTGTAATCTAAGCATATTAAATTATTCTTACAACTAGTTTTTATATGGATGAGATTATTAAAATTATCCCAAAATGTAAAATATTGACTGTCTCATCAATATACAGTTAAGGTTTTAAGAACTAAAATGGATTCAGGACCTGTTTAATGATAGCTTGGTTTCAGCATTTATATCATTCAGCCTATTTTATACTTCATGCTTTTTTATTGGGGTTTTTAATCATTCGCATATCACTTTATGTTGGTTTGCTATCAAATACAATAACTCTTCGTAGCTGAATTAACTGCTCTTATAAAATGCAATTAAAGTCTTCTTTTTTTCTGGTGATAAACATGTGTGAGTGCACACCTTCACATTTGTTACAGTTCTGTCTGTATTCTGAAATACTGCATATGTTGTTGAGAGTGCAATTAAACTGGTATGCTGCAATGAAACACTTTTGTAAGTCATTTTATTTCTACATCTTAAAATGTATAATATGCATAAACATAAAATATTCTGCATTCATGCAGTTCATACAATCAGAAAATCAGAAACTTTTAGTAATGTTCACATAAAACAATGGAAAAACAAAAGTGTATTTCAGGACCTCCTGATCTATACAGTATATGATTTTTCATAGAACAGTGTAAACTGCCTTAATGAGGTCAGAGGATAATGGCTGCACTGCTTCAAGTTGATAGCCAAGTTATGGTAACTATATTAACCACTCTGGTGAATAGAAAAACATTATGTCAAGAAAAGTTATCTGAGGCAAAAGGGGGCGCAATCTCACTCAGGCTAGGCAAGGATTTTCCAATCTTACTTTACCTAATTAAGGTGAGTCTGTGTCCACTGTAGCCTAAAATTCTTCCTTTTGGCTGAGAAAGGTGGAACTCGATATGGCTATTTTTCCCTGTTGTAGCACATCCACCTCAAGCTTATGAGATATTACTGTATAGCTTAATACCCTCTTTCTGTTGTACGAGTTACCAAAGCCTTCCAGTCTGTCTGGCTATTCTTCTTTCTCACAGAAATAACATTATTCACCATTATAGTGTTTGATATGAATCCTAACTAAAGCTTTTACATGATACACAAAGCCTTAGGATTTAAAAGTTATTTAAAATGATGATGATAATAATAATAATAATAATAATAATACAAAAAATTCATTTGTGCAAACCACTGCTGTTGCTGAATCTTGTATGCAACATACACCAACTGTAGATGCAAATTAATCAGGAAAGAATATATGAGTAAAGAGTCTATAAATGAGTTTATTTGCACAAGTCTGGCAACAAATTTGCTTGAGATGATTAACATTATCAGATACGGAATTTAGCAAGTAGCTTTTTGTGTACAGGTTATGTGAGAAATTCCAACGGTCTGCCAAATCCATCAGTCTGCCATTCAGTGTGAAGGATTGGTTCTCTCCAGCATGACAAAAGAAAGAGAGACAATTCTCCAATTTATCCACTAGGAGTTCTTGCAATTTTTTTGACGATAATTGTTCTTTCTGGGAGTTTCTTTAGCTGGACACTGTGCTTTATCAAAGATCAAAATGATGAGGGATATAAGTACTGTCTGATACTTTTGCTCTGCAGATTCACAAACTTCCAGACAGCAGTATCCATCAGTATGACATAGTGTTGTTGTTTATCAAATATAATGTAGTATACACCTTTCACTTTGATAGATATGATCTAAAGATACCACAGCAACATTTTGGAACACACGTCACATGTACGTAAGGCCTTGGTATATTTGTGCAAGTAACGATATGTGCTCTCTTCTGATTTATTAAGTCCCAAAGTGAACATCGATATTATCTAAAGCTGTAAAGCCAGCTTAGTACACTTTATATTTTTTAAAAATAAAACATTTTTAGGTGTAGAAGGCATAAAAAGCAAATATAGCTTGTAGTATAGGTTTATTTTGAAGATGTAGTCAATTAATGGTTTTATATTGTTGAAAGCTGAAAGGATTAAAGACGAAGGTGTAAATGTGTAAATTAACCTTTTTTTTTTCAAATCGTTTAGTTGAGAACTAGTCTTTAAATGAATGTCAGTTCTCAATAATGTAAATTTAATTATTTAGCTGATATTTGCTGAGGAAATAAATAAAATAATCCTTGTGTTTATGTTATTTAGTTCACTAATCCACTATCCAAAGTATCTGGATGTAATAATATTGTTTATAAGATTGTTACAAGAGATGCCAGCAGATGATATTGCTTAACATGTTATTTGCTTGCTAGAAGCTAATAAATAAATGAATACTGTAAATAAATAAAAAAAACAAACAGCTTAAAAAAGAGTTACTGGAGGCTTATTAGATTTGTGTGATTACAATGGTAAATAATTTGAATGTTAAATTGTAAAATGTTTTTTTGTTTTTCCAATAATGTAAAATGAATTAATACAAATCTAAACAAATCTAATATTAACATGATGAATTCTCTTTAAGTAACCACGTTACCACTGTGTGTGTGTGTGTGTGTGTGTGTGTGTTTGTGTGTGTGAGGTAATTTGTGCCAGAGAAAAGCGATTCATGCTAAATGTGTGTGTGTGCTTTTATGGGTAATTTGTGTTGTGTATGTGTGAGAAATCGGAGTGTGTGTGTGTATACATTTATATGCATATACATGTTCATACAGATATATGAGTGTGTGTGTGTGTGTGTGTGTGTGTGTGTGTGTGTGTGTGTGTGTGTCAGCAGAGATGAGAGTGCAGGATAAGCGTGGAGTGTGTTTCTAGTGGCTTGTTGGCCACCGGCGGGGCTTTAAAGGGCACGTCCGTCAAAACGTGGCGCCGCTGAATCTCATTCATCTGCAATAAACAGCTAATCACACGACAGGACGAGCAGCGGCGCCACGTTACATCACACAGAGGTTACTTTACTTTCCTTTGATTCTGATCATCTGCTGGAACGTCATGAAAGACACGTGAAGGGCAGTGCAACACGCAGAAAACACGTTTATATGTATGTTCTTCTGCAAGACATTTAGTGTGGGGGGGGGGGCATTATTACATTGTATGTAGGGACGGGACAATAATGGATTTTATCGTGGATCGCAATTAAAAAACACTCACAATAAGTTGATCGTGGTGAATTTATGTTATCAGGATAATCGTGAATATCCTCACAAACTGACTGCAGTTTACTACAGTGTGCTATCTGTGATGCAGTACTAATATTTGTTTCTTTTCTTAAAAAATTTCTTTTTTTTTGAGTGTTTTGAGAGAAAAGTCGGAATGTTTCAAGTGTTTTGAGAAAAAAGTTGGAATGTTTCGAGAGTTTCGAGAAAAAAGTCGGAATGTTTTGAGAGTTTTGAGAAAAATGTTGGAATAATTGGAGAAAAAAGTGAGAATGTTTCGAGAGTTTTGAGAAAAAAGTCGGAATGTTTTGAGAGTTTTGAGAAAAATGTTGGAATGTTTCGAGAGTTTCGAGAAAAAAGTTGGAATAATTGGAGAAAAAAGGGAGAATGCTTTGAGAGTTTTGAGAAAAATGTGGGAATGTTTCGAGAGTTTCGAGA
>JAOVVB010000037.1:22045676-22057397 GCA_028570985.1 Heterobranchus longifilis | reverse complement strand
TGTGTGTGTATATATGTGTGTATATATATGTGTGTATATATATACATATATATATATATATATATATATACATTCGTGTGGGTGAATGTGTGTGGTGTATATACATACCAACTTGTTTGCATCTGTTAGGCCTTGATAAAGAGTCCATATGGCCTATACATACAACAAGCTGCCCAGGTCATAAACAATGTGAGATGTCTGAACAGTGGCTGACTTGTCGCAGAGAGTCAACATTTGTTAGGGCTCACTGTGCAAGCAAAGATAGGCACCCTATGAATTGTGAGCACACCCTGAATTACATCTATGACGAGAGTGTTGTCACATCAAAACCATTTACACTGATGTGGTGACATGAGCGATATTGATCCATCCAGGATAGATGGCTCTGGAAGATATAAAACTGAGGTCCCTTTGCAGAAACCAGAAAGCAGAGACTCAAGTGGTTCCAGATTCTGTCAGCATGCTGTCGATGGCACTTCTCTACATTTTGGCCATGGTTTTCTCTGCAACTAATACTTTACCTTTATACTCAGATACAGCACTTGCACCACATGAAGGTAAGTTTTTTTCTGAAACAATTTAAGAAGTCATAGGATTTTCTTTCATTTTCAATATTTGAGAGATGGAAATAACTGTAACGGACATATAATACATACAACATATTTTAAAATGATATTTTACTGTACTAGGCTGCAATATCTATTATTTTTTCATATTAATGACTGAATATTACTGGCTGTCTTTGTAGCACTGATCGAACGGTTTAAGTGTGTATGTAAAACAATTTGAAAAAAAAAAAATTCTACTGTTTCGTAGGTATTTGATTTTTTATATTTATATTATATTGTGTCAGGTTACAACAGTGTAGCACTACCTAATGTTCCTACATTTAGCCCAAGACCTGAGTTCACTAAAATGATATGAAGATGAATATCTGTGCCTCCCTCATTATGTTTAAAGTTCAGAGACTCAATATAACTTTGGTGTTCTGCAGAAATTTCTCCATTATGACCAAAATGCATATCTAATAAAATCTGTATTAGTGCTGTTTAGTGCACTAACATCAAGTTTCTGTATTTAGACTTTTTTCACAAACTGGTGACACAAATAGATGATGGACAGAACGATGACCTGAGTGCTGTCAAATCCATTGTTCCAATTTTGCTTCACCAGGAAAGAGACAGAGACTCTTGGCCTAAAGGTGAGAGAATGTGAATATTTTAAAGTTTATATAGTTACAGTCATAAACAGTTATAAGACAGTTGTCACTCTTCTGTTAACTTTTGCTGCATTTTTAAGGAAATAAAGAAAATCTTCAGCAGGATAAAATGAAGCACATGGTAAGAACCTTGTGATATTATTGTCTCATGGTTCTTTCACTTTCCAGTGATTCTTCCACTGATTGTGTAACATCAACAAAATTTGTCCCTCAGGCGGATGACCTCAAGGAAATAGTCATGAAATTAGCAGCAGCAGATAGCCTGGGTTCTCAAGGCTTTCTTCGATCTGAGCAGAACTTACCCAAACCCAACAAGAGAGGTGAGATCTGGCTTTGTGAAATTGCTGCATGATTTGTATTCATTAACTGTTATCACGAGTGGAGAATACAAAATTAAGCTATTATAATTATAAGGTTCTTATACATGCTGGACATGTACAAAAACAATTAAACAAAAATGTTTATAACTATCTTATGAGAAGTAATTGTAGTTGGTGATAGGAAACCTCATATCATATTTATATTAAGCAACATATTGAGCAATACACTGAGAAAAAATATTATTCACATACCAACATATTTAAATTTATGGCAGAAACCACAAATAAAATGTTAGACAAAAATAAATAAATAAATAAAGGTAGACAATGGCAAGTTTCTGTTAAACCCAATAAATTAATTAATGTACATTTATTTATCTACACATTATATCAATGTGTAAAAGCAATATCAAGCCATAATGTATTTTCTTTCTGAGTGTGGGGTCAGAGCTTGTAATAATTCTGATAATCATACAAAAAAATGTAGAAAGTTAATCAGTTGAGTTTGCATCCATGCTTATTCAGTCATTGTTTTCAGTAGCAGTTTAGCATGATATTAATAGTGTAACTTATTTTTATCACAATATATTTTTAAAGCAATATATTGTCATGGTGTGCTAGAAATAACCAACAATGAAGCTCTTTGTCTTTGTCTTTCCCTGACAGCCTGTTTTTGGAAATACTGTGTAACAAACTAGGAGTCCTGTGGGAATTAGAAGGGATCGGTCATCAAAAAGGTCACTTATGAAACATCAACCCAGCAGCCCTTTAACAATATGTGGTTCCAACATTGTGTCTGTACATGTTATGCAAGTTCTGCATGTTCATAAAGAGAAAAGAATGAACAGATGTTCACAATGTTATTGATAAAATGTATAAATTGATTTTTATTTGTAATTAAATTGTTAAAAGAAATGCATTTGACCTTTTTCTTTAGTAATGATCCTATGTTTGATATGAATTTAACCTTTTTAGTGATACATTTACTTGAAATATAGAAGAATGCAGAATACCTGAACTATGTACATAACATAAAGGATCAGTTCATGTTGATTCAGACGTAGGTTTGCAGACATAAACTTATGATAGTGTTTTAGATTATTATTTTTTTCCTTCCTGTGCTGGTGAGCACATCAGGTAGTAATTCATTTCTACAGCAATAGTGGTTTTCACAGGGACGGGTTGCTAGCCTGAAGTCCAATCCTCCTCTTATTCCATCCAGGCTTTGGTGTCATGCAATAGGGGAGTGATTTTTTTTATTGGCGTAGGGTTAAGGGCCTTGCCCAAGGGCCCAACTCCGATCCGACCATCCGATCAGCAACCCAGAGCCTCATTCCCTGAATCACCACTGCCCCCACCTTTATCTTACTTTGCAGAATTATAATAGCATGATACATAGCATATATAGAAAATGTGCATGTTACGATTAAATAGTTAAACTTACAGAGGAATGGGATGTTTTTTGCAGGGTTAACAAATGTAGAAAATCTTTAAAGAAGCCCCTAGAACCACATTTAAAAACCAAAAAAAAAAGAGGTATAAACATTTAGAAGAATGTTTCACTGTGTAAACTATATACATTATGAACAAAGCAAATCACATTAGATGTACATTAAATTGCACATTGTGCCCATTCAGCGCTTGTGTTTTAGGTTGGTGGGCTAAATGAATGGAAAAGCCATTAAATGGCACTGCAGTATAATTCAGAACATTAATAAACATTTCATTATCATACTAAACTCAGGAAATTCAGTCATTTTTAACTGAACTTGACACTTAATTTAATTTAAAGCTATTTACAAAACAATTTAGGTAGAATGTCCTCCTTCATGTATAAATTTGATGGGAATGCAAGACAGGAGATCTGGAGCTGGAGATTTATGTCCTCTTGCAAGCGACACTCAGATAGGCTTTCTCAATCTCAACACTCGCTGGACAAGTTTGGCTGAACTCCTCTCTCTCGTATGCATTCTGCAAGTAGCGATGTACCCCAGTAAAATGAGCCGGAATCTCAAAGTTACAGTACTTCTTGGCAGCAACCTTCAAATATGAATAAAATCAGACATATTATTACAATCGGTTTACTTCTGCCACAATTAAGATTTTGTCTATTCCTTGATATAAAACATTTCAAGGACATATCAAGCATTTTTTTTTTCATTCATTTCAAATTTTCTTTCTCACCTTGATCACATGTAATTTGGGAAGCAAGTTGCAGTCTGCCAACGTCAGACTATTGCCATCTAGATATTTCCTCTTGGAGACTGTAATGTCTTCGGTGGAGTTGTGGTCTATCTCCTCAGGCAGTGGAGTGTTTAGATAAATATCAAGGCGTTTAAATTCCCTTAGCAAAGCCTGCTCCTGTACTGTGTGGACAAAGAATAAACAAATGTATTTCAGTTCTATTTTTATTGTACAGTTTTAAGAATATCTGTACATCTGTATATGCATGCGATTATTCAGTCAGCCAATCATGTAGCAGCAGAGCAATGCAGAAGCTCGTGCAAACTCAAAGTTTCAGTTAATGCTCACATCAAACACCAGAATGTAATGTAAAGCTTTAGTGCTTTCATATTATTTCAAACTGTACACTTCATCATCAACTGTGCAGTTTTGTTGAGCCTGTGACTACTGCGGCCTCACATTTCTGCGCTGGCTGACAAAAGTAAAATCCAATAAGGGCTTCTGCTGCTGTAGTCTATCTACAGAATCTCAAGATTTAACATGTAAGTTTTGAGATGAGACGTTTTAAGGAGTGGTAGTACCATCATCTTCTTGTCAGCTCGAGCAAGTCAGGTCATTCTCCTTTGACCTCTCTAATCAGGAAGGCTTTTCTACCTGCAGAAGTTCTGCTCATTGAATTCATGGATTTAGAGTTGTTTATAAAAATCCCAGCATATCTACAGTTTCTGAAATACTTCAACAATTCTGGCTGCTATTAGTAACCATGACACATTGTAAGCCACTTTAATCACACTGTTTTATCTATACTGATGTTTAATGTAAACATGAGTTGAAGCTCTTGAGCTGTATAAGCATTTCTGCATCGGATGTGCCAAAATCCTATGAAATTGGTTTAAAAATCAAGAATAAATCAAGATACAAAATGCCCATTGTTATACATGCATATACACAAATACAGTATGGTATTATATGAAAATAAAAATAAAAAGTAAATCAATAAAAGTAATTGATCATGTGCATTTTCATGTAGTTTGTAAAAAAATAAAACTAACCTCTGTTGTTTGGACTGTTCTTGATAAAAGCAGAAAACTTGGCAAAAATGTCTGCACCCACATCAAATGACTCTTTATTCAGGGGACTGAGATGAGGGTATCTGAGGGTAGGGCAGGAGAAAATAGGTTAGATCTGTAAGTAATTTTATACTTTACCTGTGAGTATGAGATGGTTAATCACGGCTTGTGTGATGCCCCAAAGATTTTCAAAAGCTATAATGCAGTGCCCTTCTAAAGCTATATATCTAGATATATTTGTCTTGCCTGCCTTCACCTGCTTATGAACTTCAGTCACATACAATTCTTAATCCATAGGGATTAATATGATGTTGTCCCACCCTTTGCACCTTTAACAGCTTCAACTCTTCTGCGAAACCTTTCCACAAGGTTTAGAAGTGTGTTTATAGTTATGTTTGACCATTCTTCAAGAAGCGCATGTGTGAGGTCAGACACTGATTTTGGACTAGATAATAGGACTATAAAATTTGGACTATAATTGAGGTCTTCCACACCAAACTCATTCATTCATGTCTTTATGGACCTTGTTCTGTGCACTGGTGCACAGTCATGTTCGAACATGAGGGGCCATCTCCAAACGGTTCCCACAAGGTTGGGAACATAAAATTGTCCAAAAATGTCTTGGTCAGCTGAAGCATTAACAGTTCCTCTTACTGGAGTTATGGGGTCGAATCCAACTCCTGAAAAACAACCCCACACCAGTTCCAACATGACTGTGCGCCAATGCACACAGCAAGGTCCATAAAGCAAGGTCTATTTTCTACATTGCACATAAAAGCAATGAAATGACAACTGTGAAAAAGTCCTAAGCCACCATTCATTTCTTCTTATTAAAATATTTTTTTTTTTAAAGTACATTAAATTAAAGAAATGGTACCTAACGATTTGATATGACAGAGTGCAATGTAGCCTAAAGATACAATTTAAAAACTGGTTGTTTTTATAATAACCTCATCAGCAACCTTATTTCCTCTCTCATCTGTTCCAACAAAGCATTCAGCATCACCAATATACTAATCACTGGCCTGATCATCTGTCATCATCTGCACCTGTTTCTCACATGCATTAGTCAGATGATTTTTTTTAACGCTTGAATGATTCATAGGTCACTGAGCAGCTTAGCAAGCTAAAACATTCCTCTGAAACTGGTCAGGAAAAGAGAACTTGACTGAAAATGAAACCTAAAACTTTCCAAAAATGAGAGCCAAAAAGGTACTTCACAAAGCCTGGGAAACTATTCCTCAAGATTGCATTAAAAATACAAAAAAAGTCAAAACCAAAATATTTTGCCTAGTTTACACTTTATTGTTCTTTCTTTATTTTTATGTCTCCAGTATTCAATGTACAAAATAGAAAAAAAAAGAAGAAAAAAAAGCCTTGAAAGAGTAGGTGTGTCCAGATTTTTGATTGGAACTGTATATAAAACAATTCTATAATGTTTTATACAAACATATATTTGATATTTGTTATTAATCAGCATGGTCTTTATATTAATCAGCAACAAAAATCCTCCAATGGAGGATTTAATTAAGTGTATATTCATACCTGGGAGGGGCGAGGGTTGCCTCCAGAAACTCCTCAATCTTCATAAAGTCAGTCTTAAGGGTGCCGTTGTACAGGAGGAAAGGAGGGTTGGTCCCTGGAGCTAGGTCTTTCAGCTCCTCTGGCTTCCTGCAGAGTAGAATTTAGAGTAGTCAAGGTGTGGCCTACAGGGTGTGGATGAACTCATCAATCACATTATCCCACAATTTATTGGTTATCATTGGTTTCTCAATCATGCCAGAGATGATTAATTATCCTTTTGCATGTATTGCTATTTAATAAGCTAAGCACACGGATGTGGGAGAGGCTGGCTGTGACAGAAGCTGGCTGAATGACGGAATGAAAGCAAACAGTAATAACAAAAGTAAGTAACACAGGTATGACAGCCACTCTGAATTACATATCCATGGACCCCTCCCAACCAGATTATTCCAGGAATCCAACAACTTCTCACATTTCTGTAAATCTCTATCTGTGAATTATTATGGTTAGGGGCAGCACTTACTTCCTCATATCGACTGTAGTAACTGTGAATTTGACTCCTTTAAGCCACAGCACCATGAAGAGACTCTGACAGAAGGGACAGTTCCCCACATTCTCTCCATCATGGCCTGCCTAGAGACACACATGGCAAACATGTGTTTAACGCTGTAGCCAAACACAGGCTCCCATAGACATAAACTGCAGCAGACGAGCAGAACATGCAGTTGGGTTCCAAGTTATTAGTAACAGAGGAGGCATGATAATCTATTATTTATTACTTTCCCCCTAATTCCTGATTCATTATTCCGTCTTAAACAAAGGATTATTTTTTGCCTGCTACCTTAAATACAATAGAAATAAATAAATAGAATGATAAAAATGATAGCTGTGTGTTTGGGTGAAATGGCTTTGTAAGGGACTTAATCCAAAGAAAGAAGCACAACTACCCCAAAAGCAGCAAACTAAACCAAGAATTTTTAGTAGAAATAAGTTCTAGTGTCTAACTTCTAAGAAATACTTGTTTTTGGAATGTGATTATTTTGTTTATAGCAAAATGTTTGAAATATAAATTAATTTCAAGTGTTAAAATATCTACATGCTTAAACATGTGTTTCTGTTTGGGCCTCACTAAGGGGTCTGATTTCCAGCATTTTCTGTGTGTGTGTGTGTGTGTGTGTGTGTGTGCGTGTGTGTGTGTGTTAGATGATAAGATGCCACCCCCATCATCTCTAGAGGTGTGTACGTTGTGATAAAAAGCAGCGTGTAAGAGGACAGTTGACACACCACACACTACTATGCAACTACAATAACATTACGACAGGACACTTAACCTCCAGTTCAGTACCAACATAACAGAGATCACTGATAAAGATGATTTAAATGTGTTACAGTACAAGCAATATAGTCTACATATTTTCTACATGGGTATTTTTAATTCAAATAAATTTTGCAAGATATTGGATTGAACCAAGAACCAAATATAGAAACTTTTCCTTAGTTGCCTGGCTTTAATAAAAGTTTAATAAAGTCAGACGCCACTTCAAATTAGAAATAATATCAGAACTGAAGCTTTACATTTATTATGCAGGTATGTGTATTTAGGTTAAAAAGAACACTTTTTCATTCCTTATATACGTTTTAAAAAGTCTAGTATTAATAAACTTTAAAAAAGGCTGACCTTTATGAAGAGCTCAATGCTTGGTTCTCTATCCTGTTGTAGTGCCATTATTTCCCACAATCCGGATGCTTGTAAGCGTAAAACTCTTTAAAAGTGTTCCCACAAATTAGTTGTGACCAAAAAGATTAAAGAAATCACCACATATATCTGTGTGCAGGAGTGAGCTGCCTGTTAGCTGTCTGCTCGGGGAACGGCTCCTTCAACACTTGAAGTCTAAAGGGGGAGGGAAAGTTAAATGGGTGTGGCATTGACTTGTGAGCATATAAACTAGTGGCCAAGTAGATGGCGTACCCAAAAATAGCTCACATCCTTTACGACACAGTTCTTAATTTACAGAAAGTGAAAGGTCTTTAAGTATGGAGTGGTCCTGCATTCCATTGACCAAAACCATCAACACCTAACATGTACGCTATTTCTGGTCCAGCCTGCCTCTCAGTAACACTACTCTCAGTGCCTGTGACTCTCGAAACAAAGCTTCCATTATGTCCAACCACAATGCCCTTCTCTCTTACGTAGTTTAATTAATGCTAATAAAAGAAAAGAAATACAATTTTCAGAGGATCTGAATGTACTTTCTAGTTTATACTACCCTGTGCATAGGTAGTTTATTAAATTTGAATCAGAATTGAGATGTGAATGAAAATTTTACAGGTTTGCATTAAAGTTTTCTAAGCCTTCCAGAAACTTCTTTTGAATGTTCTGGAAGGGGGCAGGCTCTGACTTCAGCCGTGAGTCATGCAGAGAGCGATGGGGATGGGAGTGTGACTTGTGCTTGTGAGTGTGTGATCAACATTTATGTAGCAACAGTTGCTCATTAAAACAATAAGAAAAATCAGCTAGAAATATAAAAGGAAGCCCTGACTCACTGATGAGGTCTCAGGTTCATGATTCAATGCTTACTTTAAACAGTTGAGTGTCAAGTGTTTGTTGTCTGTTACCATGGGCAACATTTCAACAGTAATTTTACTGTTTGAACTCACATGCATAAAATTATGTAACCTGTGACCGAAAGACAGACATGATCCAACGCTCAAGAAAACTAAAAATGGACGCTAAGGGGTTTTATTTCTGCTTTGCAGTTTTGTTGCATCACAATGGGGATTTCACAACGGTTTGCGAAACAGTCCCAGTGGGCAGCGATATATATCCGTAAAGAGACAGAAACTGCAAATGAGAAATAGAAAGTAGTAATGTCCTCTTTTCTCAGAATATTTATCAGACGGGGGACTTCCAGAATGAAATGGAAGATTGCAAAACAGCCCCTTTAAAATGGAAATTTGTAACAAATCCTGGAAATGATTCAAGGCCGAAGTCAGGCTAGCACAGGAAGCAGGATAGGGCAGAGTTTACTCTATGCTTAGTGTATCCCCTCCCCCCACTCATTTGATATCATGTGAGGATTAGATCTGTGTTGATTTTAAATCCATGCTACACACTTCCTTTAACAGTAGAGATCAATGCAAACTACACACACTGGCCCCTTTATTGGGTACACCATTTCAATTCTACTCTAATGCACAATCTGCTGGCATCATATGGCAGCAACATTTGGGAATGTAGACCTCAATGTAGAGAATGGTCAGTTCAAGTTGAAGTTCAAACTGAGCATCATAATGAGCAAGAAAGGTGATCTTAGATCGTGGCATGAATGTTGGTGCCAGACGGGCTGGTCTGAGCATTTCCGAAGCTGCTAATCTACGGGGATTTTCATGTACAACCTTCTCTAAGGTTTACAAAGAATAGTCTGGAAAAGAGAAAATCTCCAGTGAATGGCTGGATTCTGGGTAAAAATGCCTTGTTGACGCCAGGGATAAGATGAGAATTGTTAGACTGGTATGAGCTTATGGAAAAGTAACAGTAACTCAAATAACATCTTGTTTCAACTGAGGTATGCTGAAGAGCATCTCTGAAAGCACAACATGTCTGACTTTGAGGCTGGTGGGCTGCAGCTGCAGAAGACCACACCAGATGTCACTCCTGTCAGATAAAAACAGGAAACTGATGCTACAATTCACTCGGGTTCACTAAAATTACACAACAGAAGATTGTAAACATTTTGCCTGGTCTGATGAGTCTCAATTTCTGCTGCGGAATTTAGATGGTAGGGGCGAATTCGGCCTAAACTACAGTACATGAAAACATGGATCCATCCTGCATTGTATCAACAAGGATTGGTGTAATGGTGTAGGGGATATTTTCTTGCCACATGTTGGGCCCCTTAATACCAATTGAGCATTTTAAATGACACACAATATCACATTGCTAAAATCACCCCAAAGTGATGGCAGTGATAGCAAGTTCACTGTATTTAAACGGCCTCCAAAGGCACTAGATCTCAACCCAATAGAGACCTTTTGAATGTGGTGGAACAGGAGATTCACATCATGGAGGTGCAGCTGACGAACCAGCAGTAAATGTGTGATGGACCAAAACCTGTAAGGAATGTTTCTGGAACCTTGTTGAATGAAGAATTAAGGCAGTTCTGAAACCCAAAGGGAGTCCAATCCAGTACTAGTTAGGTGTATCTAATAAAAAGGCCGGTGAGTCTACTTCATGAAATTCATAGAGCAACAAAAATGTTTCTGTTGAAATTCTGATGTCAAGTCTTAGGGAACTGGATTCCTGTAATCCCTTTTTTTCTGCTGTCAGCGCTCTCAGCATTAGACAAACATGCAAGAGGTCAGAGATGTGAATAAAGGTATTTAGGGAGTATTTGTTAGGAGTATGGTTTTCTTCACACTGCTCTTCTTCATGCATTTTCAGAAGAACGTGTTTAATAATTGACTTTTTGAAAAGTATTTGTGCCTCCTTTACCTCCCACCCAGCACATACAGTACTATGACTGTGATAACACCTAAGAGTCCTGACGCAGCACTCATGTCTACCTGCTTAGCAAATTAACATTGCACTGCTGTAGCTGAAAAATCTAAATGTCTCACTATAAGCTACACCTTCAGACTTTCAACCTGTTCAGTGGTAATAAAATGACATAAACTCCAAAGAGTACCAGCCACAGCCATCAGCTGTTTCACCATGCCTGTGAAAAGAGGTCTGTTTTTCTCTTGGCACAATGGCATCATTGAGGGAATTCTCCTTGTCTGAATTCAGAGAGCGGCAAGCAAACAAGCCACCTCATCGTGTTAAAACCAGACCATTATGCGACTCCTGCATTATGTCCCGTCCATGCAGCTCTGGTTTGTCCTGGTGTTTCATTTGCTTTTTGCTGGCTCTCAACTCCCACCATGCCTGGTCTGCTCCAGATTTCTCTGGTAAGATTTTTTTTCTAAGATTTCCTGATAGGCAAGTGAAAACAGCACTGCACCCTTACAGGCACTTCCCGAAGAAGAGTGCTTGTGAAGTGATTCATTTTTCACACATCCTGTGCGAAATAGTAAACTTTGCAGGGTCAGCTTTGGAGAGGTGACTGTCAAGGTCAGTGCAATTGTTATGAAAGCATACCACTGAAGAAGATATCTTCATTATCATGGAAAAGACAGTTAACCCTTGTGTGCAAATTCTAAGACAGGATTTAGTGCATTATTTTTGTATTCAATATTGCAGTCACTGTGCGTGTGTGTGTGTGTGTGTGTGTGTGTGTGTCTGTGATAGCTTTGTAAGGGGTAAAGATATTACTTACAGTATGCCTCCCCCTTATACACACACACACACACACACACACACACACACACACACACACACACACACACACACACACACACACACACA
>JAOVVB010000037.1:21978722-22036508 GCA_028570985.1 Heterobranchus longifilis | reverse complement strand
GCGCAGGCCAGTACTTGATTGCAATTGGGATCAGCTGACCTTCATTAGTAGAGGGAGGAGAGAAAGAGAGAGAGAGAGAAACACAACACCAAAAAACACTATCAAATAATTCACAAATATAACACCAAAAGAAATTAAAATAATTACGTCCTGGGACGTAACAGTCAGTAGAAGAGCAGTTCCTACTATTGTAGGATTTGTTTATCCTACTATAGTGATTTTACCCAAAACCTATGACATACTTGTGCACTTTTACCTGAAACTTTTCACCACACTTTGTGATGAAAAATGCACCATTGTGTAGGATCGCGTGTGATTTGATCGGTCATATCATGCATTAGACTCTAATTCTTTTCTCTTGTGGTGCTGACAATAAAAAAATGCTGTTGTAGACAAACTTGTAGAAAAGATTTTGCCTTCTCTTTTTAAGGTTGGGTGTTTTGGCAAATCCTGAAGCAGTTAAATCCAACCCAGTGCCTCAGCTGTCCATACCGATCAACAGGAATTTTCATGTAGTACGTGGTAAGTGTCTGTTATATTGTATATGGTGCCCCCCCTCTCGCCCAGAACATTTTCACTCCACTCCTTTGTCATTTTTTTACTGTCTGTGGTAATACAAAAAGTACAGTGCTTGATGACCAAAGTATCAGCGCAGGTTGTCTTTTTATCTGTTCAACCTTCCTTGTAAATATAAACAAAACCTTTACATAGAGCCTGTAGGAACTGTTTCCTTACAGTAGCACAGCCCCTAGCAACCTTTGCACGAGTCATAACTTCCTGTAACTGTCTTTTTTTTTTCTCTCTCTTTTCTTCTTCCAGAAGCAGAGGAGGCGCTTCTCATTGACCTCTCAATAAGCAGTAAGAGCAAGATTTTTTTCTCTTAATTTAATTTGTTTTAATGATATGCTTGGCCAATAAGTTAGTTCATTTATAAGGGGAAATAATAGATTAGGAAAGATCCTATTTTCAGATAGAGCAATTTTAATTAGTTCTTTTTTTGCCTGCTGTCTGGCAGTTTACTGTTCTCTTTCAGTATGTGAATACAGCTTATACATTGCATGTCCTGAGAGGTTTTTATGCTTTGTTTTTTTAACAACAGTTGTTTCTTTCTTTTTGCAGCGACCTTTAGGATCCGTATTCAAGCGGAGCAAGCTCCAGAGCTTTTGCTTGAGTTACAGGATGATGAGCGCAGTCAGATTTTCTTCCAGCAAGTGATGAAGGCTAAACACCAAGGTGAAGCTATGCTCCTGCGCACTTGATTATTTATTAACTCTTGTTACAACTCTGCTGTACAGTGGTTGCTTATTAACCTGAACAAATGCAATATTAACTTATATATAAGTCTTAGGAGTGCTCGTTAGTGTTTTAGATTAAAACTAGCTTGATGTGGCTTTCCATCATGACTTAGTTTTCTTCTTCTGCGTGTGTACAGTGTTGACTATTTCTAACTTGTCCTGAAAGCTGTAGTAGGGATGAAGTAGAGAAATCAAAGGACATATAAGAACTTTAATTTTATTAGAAAATGTAGAGATTATGCATAGTGGAGCTTTAGATATTTTTAAGTCTTAAACATTTGCTGTTGTTACAAACATACTATGCCTTGTGTTTGATATAGATGAGCATTATTTAAAAAAATGCTTGGAGTTTAATGTTAAAGTCAAAATGTGAAAAAAAAAACTTGGAGAACATTACATTTATGTACAGTTTGTGTACAACCTTAGAATAAGGCAGTTCAGAATATGATACATCATCTGCATTATGCTAGTTTCTCAAATGTACAGTTAGCTCTATTGCAATGAGAACACTTACACTTCATTATTTACTTTACACTTCTATTATCTATAATTACACTATTTTCTTTTAATCTATATAGATAAATTTGAGTACTTAATGGTACATTAAATAGTTAATTATTGTAGTATGAATCTCAACCTGTTTTAAAATAATTGTAATAAATAATTGTTTATAATAATCCATAAAGGTTTATCATTTATATTTATAGTAATAGAACCAGAATGAGGGTTGTGAAAGCCTCTCAGTAAGTTTTCACAAATAAAGTTTACTATAAAAGTTTACATTTTTCATGGTCTTGCATATATTATTTGTATACATTATTTGTTATGTGTTATTAACAGCAGTTACTTTAAAAAAATCTGTACTTTTGGACTACTCACTGGACTCATTATAGAGTAATAAACCTTTCTGCTTTTTTCACTTCTGGAGAATACAAGACTTTGAAATGCTTAAACTTTGACTGAGAAATGAAACAATACTCAGCTTTTTACATTTTGTTATTGTAAGAGAAAGTTTAAGCAAATCATAATTACTGTTGCTCATTTTACATAATTGACTTATTCTGTATGCATATTCTGTAACTTGCCCAACCAGTTTTCTTTTTTCAGCACTTAATCTGTTAGTAGCAGGATGTTCATGAGGTCACTAGGAGCAACATAGCAGGACCTCATGAGTAAGAGCCATCTAAATCTAATGTGCTCCATTCCTTTTTGTAGGTTGTGTTTATACTGATTGTAAACATGACAGGAAAATAAAGATGACCTTTTAATTTTAAAGACTTTTCAGCATGCTTAGCATTCATACAGTGTGATTACTCATACCCATTTGCCTTGCAATTCTTTTGTCCAGATTGATGTTTTTGCCTGGTGCATGTATGATCGGGAAATTGTCCTGATTGTGGTATTGCTTTATTTTTCCTCTTCCAGTTGAAAGCAAAAGTTCACAGATGAAGATAGAGCCTGTTGTTCCTGCCCCACCCAAAGGCTCTGTTCCAACCCCCCCTCAGAGAAGCACTTCCAAAACAGCAAGCAATTCCTCCAGGGCCATGCTACAAGGCAATACCAACAGTAGCACTTCAGGAAAGCCGTTAACCACTGGTACATTCAGTGTCTTTCATTTATGTGTTAATTGAATTCATGCTATGTTTATTTACAAATTGCATATTTAAAGCTATTATTTAGTTATTTTTTGGTTCTTTTACCAGATTCTATAGACACTCCATCTGCTCTGGTGACAGACTTTGGTTTTGAAGATCATTTCAACCATGGTTTAAAAGTAGAGGAAAAAAAGAATAGACAAAATCGGATAGTCGCTCCAAGAGAAGCTCCTCCTCCTCCCACACCTCCACTTCCTCCTCGTAAAGGCAGTTACACACCTTCTGTTGCCCCTGCTGCAGGCTTACCTCCCAAAGATAGACCTCCACAGATACAAATGGCCACACCTATCAGGCAAGAGTAAGTTTAACTAAGCTTGCTTTGCTTTAGGGATGTTTCCCTTATCCTCTGGAATGACTGTAGTATCTTATTTAATTTTTCAGGTATAATCACTCTACAGATCGAAGCAACTCTTGGTCTAGCAGTCCAACTACACAAACCATGAGGCAGGCTATGTTAAGCAGCCAGGCAGGCCAAAGAGAGGGCCTTCTCAAATACCGTTTGAGCAAGAAGGAGAAGGACTATGTGGACATCCAAAACTTTAGGTTGATTTTGTTTTTGATTTTGCTGACAAAAAAAAATATTAATCTTGTACCATATATTTTAATGCTGCCCTTCCCCCCCTCCCCTTACCTTTAGGTTTTTTGCAGGTACCTGGAATGTGAATGGCCAGTCTCCTGATAGCAGGTTGGACCCCTGGTTGTCCTGTGACCTTGAGCCTCCTGACGTGTATGCTGTGGGGTCAGTGTCACCAATATTTGCATCTGTATTTCTGTATTATATTAACACACAATCAGTTAGATTCATCCACCTACATTCCCTTAATATATCAGTCTGTTGTTATGGTTATTAATTACCAGTGCCACAACATTGGAGGTACTCCCTCAGAGCGGTGTATGTTTTGGATCACTGTTTATGGATCATGTTTTACAAAAACTTGTGCCTTAATAGGTTTCAAGAATTGGATTTGAGTACAGAAGCATTACTTTACATGGATTCGTCCAGACAGCAGCTGTGGGTTGATGCAGTGGAGAGGAGTCTTCATCACAAAGCAAAATACAGACAAGTGAGTGGCTGACCACATAACAAGAAGTTTTTAAATCGCCTTTTATGTAACCCTTTTAAGACGGGAAAGGTTTTATAGCTTGTACTAAAAAAAAAAAAAAAATGACATGTTAAGCCCAGTAGGCTAACCTGGAGGACATTTTTAATCCTCAGGTACGCCTTTTTCGGTTAGTCGGTATGATGCTGGTGGTGTTTGTCAGAAAGGAGCATAAAAATCACATTAGTGAAGTTGCTGCTGCAGCTGTTGGAACTGGCCTAATGAACAAAATGGTGAGTTTAACATTTAGTTCTTCCATTTTTAAGAAGATAATTAGGTTGCCAGTCTACGGTTTTTAGTTTATACACCTTCGAAATAAATTGCTGTGGTTCAAACTACTGACTGACTTATCTACCTACAGGGAAATAAGGGAGGTGTGGCGGTGCGGTTTGTGTTTTACAACACCAGCTTTTGCATTGTGAACTCCCACCTGGCAGCCCATGTCGAAGACTTTGAGCGCCGCAACCAGGACTATAAGGAGATCTGTGCCCGTCTGAGCTTTCACTTAATGGAGCATCCACCACTCAGTATCGTCAAACATGAGTAAGCTTTTAATTAGTATCACTCCCTCCTAGGGTTTGTCAAAAATCAGTGAGTTTAGTGATTCTAACACTTTCTGACTCATTATTCAGTTTACAGTTGGTGTCTCTCCGTGTTCCATTCTGTTTTTTCTAACAGATAATGTTCTAATT
Source organism: Heterobranchus longifilis (assembly GCA_028570985.1). NCBI lineage: Eukaryota > Metazoa > Chordata > Actinopteri > Siluriformes > Clariidae > Heterobranchus > Heterobranchus longifilis. The sequence continues at coordinate 22,031,766 of JAOVVB010000037.1, read as the reverse complement.
TGTTTGTCTTAGTGTTGTAATTTGGTTGGGAGATCTGAACTACAGGCTGTTTTTAAATGATGCACCTGAGGTAAAGAAGCTCATTGCTGGTAACGAGCTGCGAAAGCTCCAGGAGTATGATCAGGTACGTGCAAGTAAGAGAATCTGCTCCATGTGTTTAACCAAATGGTTAGGTTAAAAAAAGAGGAAGTCATTGTGGATATAGTAAGAATATGGCTTCTCAGTTCTCAAAACTTTTTTTGGGAACACTAATTCACAGTCAGTCATTGGAATCACTTGTTGTTCCTGTTTCCTTTTGTCATGTTTATGTGTTTCCTGTTGGATGTGCCTTATGTGAAGTGACAGTTCATCTGTCATTATAATACAGTTTATTCTGCCTTAATTTCTTTCTGACAGCTGAACATCCAGAGGCAGACTAAACGTGCCTTCACTGACTTTAAAGAAGGAGAAATCAATTTTATTCCCACATACAAGTATGATGCAAAATCAGACCGATGGGACTCAAGGTATGATTGTAGGCCCAGGTTCATCACAGTATTTCATAAAAAACAAACTAATTCACAAAAACTTGTGTATCATAGGTGAAACAAATAAAAACATTGTGAGCAGTGTTAATTTGTCTGTTTTATTTTATTGTTGTGCTTCTTGGTACAGTGGCAAATGTCGAGTTCCTGCCTGGTGTGACCGTATTTTGTGGAGAGGTAGCAATGTTAAGCAGTTGTGCTACCGCAGCCATATGGACCTGAAGACCAGTGATCACAAACCTGTCAGCTGTCTTTTTAGCATTGGGGTGAGTTTCATTATTTTACTAGCATTTTTGCAGGTGGATTTTTTAAATTTTTGTTTAATACTTTCACTGTTCAGACAAATATTTTGGTCTATATTTTATGTCTGTTTGTTATAGGTGAAGATGGTAAATGAACATCGTTATAAGAAGGTATTTGAGGAAATAGTTCGTGATATGGATAGAATGGAGAATGACTTTCTTCCTTCATTGTCATTGACTCAAAGAGAGGTGAGAGCACAAGACAGGATTATACACCTTACTCCTGCTGTTACAGGTCTGTACTGTATGTCGTACATGTAATGCAGCTCTGTCCAATCTTATCTACAAACAGCCACTCTGGGGCTGCACTTTTTCATTTTAACACACCAAGAATGCCAACTGATTTGGTCTGCTTAAATAGTCATTGATCAGCAGTCTTCATATCAACTTAAAATTGATCATGTATACAATGGGATTAAAAAGTTTGCATGTTTTATTCCACTGTTCCTTGCAAAAAGGCTCTTGAGCTTTGAAATAGTGAGGGGATCTCTTGCGCACAGGCATCAAGTAATTTTACAGGTCTTGACTAGAGTAGCTCCAGTTGTAGCTGATGATAAGCAGTCTTGTAGCATGATTCTGCCACCACCATGCTTCACTATGGGTATGGAGTTATTTGGGTGATAAGTTGTCTTGTTTTGATAACAAAGAAGTTAAAAGTATAACAAGTTAAAACATAAGTTATACCAATAACGCGTTTTGCCACATGGCTTGGGTTGGGAGTGTTTGGGTGTGTTTTTCACGAGAAAGGGCTTCTTTGTTTATATGGTTGTTTCTGTGACAATAGCGAAAACCTGCAAAGGACACTGATATATTTTTGTAATAAAACCTTTTTATCTTAAAATCTTCTTGCAAAATATCTGACATGTGTATGTGGTTTCTAAACTTTTTTGTTTTGTTTTGATTTCATAGTTTTCTGTACGTTTTTTAATTTTCTGGGCGTGTGGCTCAAAACCTGGAAGTACTAGTACACATTAAGCCAAGTCAAGTGCCAATGAACAAAATGTAATCTTGACAGGAAGAGAGCTGTTGTCTTTATTTAGCTTCTATTTAGCAGTGTGTTGATTGCTCATTTAGTTTACACGCAGTCATTATACTATTGTTACTGGCGCATTAGGCCAAATTTCTGTGCATCCTCACTATGAGTATGTAAATATATTTAGAATGTTGATTTTACTTATTTTATGGTTAGACCACCATAAACATGCATTCCCACTGTAGATTATTAAATAATGTTGATTAGCTTAGAATATGACTTTTGGAGCTTTCCACACAGGTCATGAAGGAGAGATAATCAAAGCTGCACTGCATTTTACTGAGCTCATCATTACAAGTACAGTGTATGAACACCTTTCATTCAATGGTGTGCAGCGTGAAAACAAACGCACGAGAATATTAAGAGTCACTCATTTTTTTTCTGTTACTAATATACGTCTCTCTATATACATGCAAATGTTTCCTTTTAATAATGTTAGAAAAATATTGAAACTGATGAGTTCCCAAATTTGCTCTTAAAATGACCAACACCTTTATAATTGTCATTGTAAATATTTTGCTGTTTATTTGCATTTCACAAAGTAAAAAAGCCAGTGTTTAAGTCACACTGATGCCTAACATTTCTTCAAATACAGACTTTAAGGGTTTTATATGCTCAAACTTGAACAGCTTAAGCAAATGTTTGAAGAAGTGTTAGGCATCAGTGTGACTTAAACACTGCCTTTTTCTTCATAAGAACCATATATGTTTCTGTATGTGTGAGTGACTTAATCCTGTACTGTGTTATGTTCTCTCATTCTGGGCAGTTCCACTTTGAGAACGTGAAATTTCGTCAGCTACAGAAGCAGAGTTTTCTCATTACCAATGACGGTCAAGTCCCCTGTACGTTTGCCTTCATCCCCAAACTCACAGACTCTCAGTATTGTAAACCCTGGTTACGAGCTGAACCGAATGATGGTGTTCTTGACCCTAGTGAGTATCAGTCATGTAAGACTGTTTTTGCATATATCGAAGAAACTCAATTTTAACAGTCAAAATCAGCCTGTAATTGGATTGTGTAATTGCTCCCTGTTGCTCATGTTGTTTATTTTACTATTTTCAGATGAGACTATGGAGATAGCCTTGGAGGTGTATGTGAGTAAAGACTCAGTCACGATGCTCAACTCAGGAGAGGATAAAATCGAGGACATCTTGGTGTTGCACTTGGACCGGGGGAAAGACTATTTCATCACTGTGTCAGGGAACTATCTACCGAGCTGTTTCGGGACCTCTCTGGAGACCCTCTGTCGAATGAAGAAACCCATCCGTGAAATTCCCATCACCAAGCTTATCGACTTGGTGAGAAATAAACCATGTGTACAAGCTTGTAGAAATAGTGATTTATTGGGAGGGTAAATAATGTACTCTAACTTAATGATGCACAATAAAACTTCTCTCCCTGGGCCCTGTGCAGGTTTCAGAACGAAATTTAAGAGCAGAACTGTAACCTTACTGAACTGAAATGAGGTTGTCTTGGCATCTCATATTTTTGGTCAGGAATACTAATTAAAGACCAAAACATCCTTCAAACTGAACTGGTTAGTGATGAGAAATAATGATTGCAGTTGTGGTTAGTTAAACTCTGTTTCCGAGGTCAGTTTCTTTGTTGTACTGTATGCTTGCTATGTTTCACAGGAAGCGTATATGACACGCTGCTGTCTTTTTGATAGCAGTATGCACATGTTCAGGACAAGCCCCAAAGTGTTACTCTAACAGTCATTTTGAAGCTGACAGAATGAAGATGCCCAATATCGGTTTGCTCTAGTTACTGTATGTCTAGTAGTAATTCTCTTGTGTGAACTCAGCTGATCAGTTTATCGGGTTTAATAAGTTTTATTTTTTGGAATACTTCTTCACACGTGTATTGTTCGTGCAGTTGTAGGTCTTTAGTCGTTACTTGCGGAGAACATTCAAGTCATTTATTGAGACAGCATGTGATATGGTCAAGGCAATAGGACCTGAAACATGAGCTTAGTTTAAAACCTATAATTCTGGTTGCAGTCTAAAGACTTTTACAGTTTTATTTTGCACCAGGCTCTAGTATGTAATGTGGTGATGATTGAGTGTGGGTGTGTGTAGCAGGGTATAAACCCCTTCCTTCTCTAATAGTACACTCACACACATTGTGGATCAGAGAGAAAGAGAGTTCTTTAGACAAGACTAATGGCATAAAGTTGTAAATTTTAGAATACTGTTTGAATGTTTGATTTTTTCAATCTTGCATCAAACTCATTGCATATATAACATCTACCTTTGTTTATCATTAACCAACTTCATCTTAAAAATCACGAAAGCCCATGAAATTTAAGGTGTGTCTAAAATTCTGACTGGTAGTGTGTATATATAAGTCACCTGAGAAATGATAAGCAGTACAGATCAAGGTAAAGTGCTTGCCAGTTCGATCCCCAGGTGATGCTGTAACCTCTTGCAGCCGGAGGTCTAGAGAGAGCTGATTGGCCGAGATCTCTGAGGGGAGGGATGAGAGGTACTTAGTGCTCCCACATTAATCACGGCTCTACAGCCAATCAGGGGCGTCTGTGAGCTCACGCAAGCTGAAGGAGCGGATAGCGCTGTCCTCCGAGTGTGTTACGCTGCCCCCAACGGAGCGTGAGCGAGCAGTTCGAAGAGATGTGGTCGGCTGGCATCACGTGGTTCGGAGGTGATAGTCTTCGGCCCTTCCGACTGAGTGGACCTTAACGTGGGAGCCCCCTAGTGACGGGGAGGAATTGGACACGACTAAATTAGGGAGAAAATGGAGGGAAAAAAATAGTCTTTTTCAAAATCTTGCAGCATATTTAATATCATCCAGCTCTCCAGAATGCTCTTAGTCTTTTTCATTTATCTGATTTCTTCTTTTTTGCCATTTTTCATACATGCAAAAATTAATGACCAAGAAAGTAAACTTTTCTTTCATTTCTTTTTATCTATTTAATCTGCTTACCAGTGGTGAGTGAAAGTGCTTACCATCTCATATACAGTGCTTTCTTTTCACTGTTTATCTAATTTTCCTGTCCTCTTTTTTCCCCCCTCAATCTCTCTTGTATGCATTGTCCATTCCTTTTCAACCAATAATTCTTGGGGCTGCTTCACTCTCAGGGAGAAGATAGCTACACGGAGAAGGTAAAGATCTACAGATTGCTCTATTGGAAGGGATATTGCAGTGTTTTGTCTGATTTGTTATAAATGGTTTCAATTACGGGATTAGAGACAGTTTGTTTACACTCCATGTGTGGTGTGGTCACGTTTTCATTTCTTTGTATGTGTCAGATAACAGTCTTGCATGTGCGCAAAAACAGTTTGCAAAGGTTTGTTTGCTTTGCATCATGTTCTGTTTAACACATTTAACAATCCCCATACCTGTTTATTGCCGTATTTTTCTCTATCCCAACAAAATCCAGTGACTTGTTCAAACAGCGATTGAGGATCTTTGCAGTTTCAGCTCATATAATTTATTTTTATCACTACTGCTGGTTTGTAAATACCACTGCTGCTTTATCTTAGACACTTACCAGGCACTGTGGATGATATGATAATTAAATGAATAATACACACGGTTTAATTAATGAAGGTTTGAAGTTAGCAGGGTTTGATATTTTTCCAATGCAGTGTTTAATCCCTTGGCAACCTCACAATAAAGTTACCTTTGAAATATTTGTTTAGGGCAAGTCAGATCAGAACACAACTGGTATTTTTCTCTGTCAGGCCCAGACAATGGAAAAGCTTTTCCATGGATCGACGGATCATCATTTATCTTGCAAGCCCTTGCGCAAGTAGTAGCTCCCAGTCTTGTGTTTGGTTTGCTCAGAAACTTAAAAGTAGACAATTAAAAGTAACACATTGTACTCCATATCTATACTATACATATTTTTAACAATGTTAGTATGTAATGACCTTTTATTAACATTTTTTATTCTCTGAGGACATAGTGGTTAGCACTGGGGCCTTACACCTCCACAGTCGAGGTTTTGAATCCCATGTCTGTGTGTGGAATTGGCATGTTTTACCTGTGCTTGATGGGTTTCCTCCAGGTACTCTTGTTTCCTACCACAGTCCAAAGACCTGTAGAGTGTAGTGTGTGTTCATATGAGTTTGAGATAAGCGGTATAGAAGGCGAATGAATGAATAAATGAATGAAGGTAGGAAGCTGAGGTGAGAGCGTAAGGTCAGCCAGGATACAGCACACCTGGAGCAGATAGGGTTAAGGACCTTGCCTAAAAGCAGCATGATGGCAGCTTGGCGTTGCCCTGACCTTCTCTTTAATAACCCAGAGCCTTAACTGTTTGAGCTGCACCTGCATGGGATATACTGTATCCACGGTGTGATATACTGTACCACTTAAGTCATGCATTCTGCTATGTTTCAAAGTCCCTCCCTTTTACTACTTTTCCAAATGACCTTTTTCACAAGGCTAACTCAATAAACAAACAGTAAAATAAACAGGAACACTTAAAGCTTTATGATCCAAAGTTGAGTCATGGATTATCAGAACTGATCCTCAGCCTTGAAGTTAATCCAGCATTGAGCTAGGCAGTAGATTTCCCAGTGTTGCTGTGATTAACAGGGGAGAGAGAGTAATGCCATTCTTCCCAGCCAGAGAGCACTGCCAGTTTGTATCCTTGTCACCAATGGCTATGGCATCACCAGGATAATAGAGCACTTTCCTGTTTTCAGGAGTTGGGAAGTTTCTCCAAACTTCACATTAACACTATCTGACCAAACTGCATGTCTGAGTACAGACGTCATTGCTGGTTTTAGTGACAGTGTTTACATTCCTGTGATTAACATACAGGTAATTGGGTCACTGCAAATTTGAAGATGAGTAAACCAAGATCTGTGTGAACAATACATTATAGAGATGGTTTTGCGTGTTTCAGAGGCATACATTATTACTGCCACTATTTTGAAACACCTGTGACAGTATTGGGGTGCACCCATTCTGTTGTGCTAAAAGTAGAGACAGCAGTTGTACAAATTTTGTTATTGTGTGCCTGTGTGTAAGAGGGAGAGGGGGGGGGGGCGGTGTCAGCATACATTTTAAGTTCTAAGGGATACATTTACTGTGTGTAAAGGAATGTGAGATATCTGGGAATAAAAATCGCCCCCGCCCTCTTCAGTCCCTGTTAATAAATGTGATTTGCTTAACCTTCCTTAAACCTCTACTGTGTGAGATATCCCTGCTTGGATTAATGAGTCTACACATTATTAGCAGCGCAGAGAAAATAATATTAAAGTTCAAAGTTGATTTGCATTGTTCTAACAGGTTATCATTAATCTACTTCTCAGGAGAAATCCAAGATGAACTTCCTGTTGGACAGCGGCAGCATGGAGGACAAACCATTAAAGATCCCCAAGGAGATCTGGCTGCTTGTCAACCAGCTTTTTACCAAGGCCTGTCACCAGGTAAACCACCACTAACAACTTATCAGTGTTTGTAGTCATTGTTTGTGCCGAGTGTTTCTAAGAATTTACCCAGAAGAGTACAGTGAGAACCCTAATCCATCACGTCTGCTGCATACAATGGTGCCTTATTTATCAAGCTGAATACAGACGGCTTTATTTATAAATCATTTGGATAAGCTTTTATACAACATGGTATTGGTAATGTAAACCTCAATTTAATCGATTTGAAAGTATACAATGTGCAGGAATTCCAGTATGTGGAATATATTTTTAAACTGCTTATTTATCTATTGTATTCACAGCAGACATTACAGAATATGTTACTTATGTTACTTACTACAGAAAATGATTTATATTCGCTGTCAAAAACGTGTCCTCAGGCTCCCATAGTCATCCATGGCTGTGAGCCCAAGAGGGCAAAGTAGGACATGCTCTCAGGGAGAAGAGGGTGCCATATTAATTTCCTTGTTACCCTATCACCACCCTCTGATGTTGCAGGAACATCAATTTAAAAAGATTCACAATTTGTTAAAAAAAAAAAATCACATTATTTTGACTTATATTAACATCATGTGATAAACTGTGAGATATAATTGTAATTTTTTTGTTGTTAGTGTTTAAATGTATTTAACTAGGTTAACAGCAAATAATTAATACTTAGTTTTGTCAAACTGCATATTTCTGCAGAGCCTTAGTGTTTTACTATAACTGTGAACTGTTATTTCACTAGAACATGGACTAAAAACAGCAGAGAAAACATTTTGAGGAAGCGTTATTTTATATTATTGACATATAAAAAATAAGCAAGGCCTGCCAACATAAACCCATAAATTAAGTTTAAAAAATTTATATGATTGAAGGCTGGAGTTATGCTACCATAGCTATATTTGTTTGTTTATTTTTTGGCTGTATATATTTTTGTTTTTTTGGAGAAAGAAACCTGGATAATACGTCATTCCATTTGAAAAATTTAATTTTAAAAAAAAATTCAGATTTAAAAACAAATTCTATGTAAAAACAGCTTTACTATTTAATGTTCTTAATATGCGTCAGCTGGGCACTGTTTTTATCAATTTCTTTTCTCCTCTGTTTTCACGTCCAATAATTTTTATTTCTCCTTACTTCATTTACATTTAATTTATTGTTAACATTTAAAATTAGTTAAAGTAAAAAATGCTCATTTTATGCACATATCTAAACCTTTGACCAGACGCCCATGTGTCAACTGCATTCCTTACAACAAAAGAATAAAAATACTCAGCATTTTCCAGGAAGAACAAAAGTGTGCAGTACGAAGTATGAATGTGGAATGTGGAAGCTGCAAGGGCGTTGTTTTATAGATCAGTGGCAGAGGACAAACAGAGATGTTAAGGATGTAAAGTTCACACAATATTAGAAAACCCTAACATTCATATTTTTTCCTTTAACTTTTCAGGTGCTGTTGTGCAGTAAAATTGCCGGTTTTAATTACCATGATTGTAAATAACTTTCACTTCTGAGCATTGTGAACTTCTCCTTTTATTGATTTTTGCGGGCGTCACTAAATGTGCAAGCACCTGGTAATTTATGCGTGATTGTCATTTATCAACATATACACACCAGTTAAAAGAAAATTTGTTTTTCCATAGCTTTTTATTTTGGTTTCACTTATGCACATACACAGCACACCTCCAGAAGTGCCTGGAGATGTGCCTAAAGGGCCAGAGCTGCCCCAACGGCACAAGGGGAACCCATAAAATATTGAGATTAATTTTGGGGATTTAATGTTATGGCTGATTGGTGTGGATTAAAGGTGCTATAGTGTAAAGGAACCGATTAAAATGGAAAGAGTTCGGTTGTAGGACTGCTATGGAATCTCTGATTTACTCTTTACTGTTAAAGCGCAGTGATATATTTTTAGTTTTTATGCAGTTACTGCTTTCATCATATTAAATGTTTTTAAAATTTTGGCCATGTGTTGCTATACTTAAAATATTAAACTGCTTTGTGCCATGCTAAATTGTTGCCCTTTTTGACACACACTTTTAAATCATAAAAAATATTCCAAACAGTAAACTTTAAGATATGTTTTCCTATATTCCCTTTTAGAGTTCTTTTAAAATATCAGTAAAGAAACACTAAAACTAAAAATCAATCCTAAAATCAGAGATTAAAAATATTAAAAACCCTTCCCATCTGCCCCAGGTATTTTTTTCAAGGTATACTTTAAGTGAAATTTAAATTATTTTTTTTAGGAGGACCTTTTCCAGACACCTGGCCTGCAAGAGGAGTTGCAGTGTATAATTGACTGTTTGGACACCAGTATTCCGGACTTCATCCGTATCCTTTTCCTCCTAGTTATCTCTTTTGTATCGTATGTAATGTATGTAATGTGGAAATGTTTTTTCTAGCAGATGTTTCCCTGCACTCACTTTTGCTTGATTAATGGACAAGCAAATTTTTATCCTGTAGAAATTTAAATACGAACTTAATAAATACCAGTCAAGTTTTAAAAAGGCATTTTCATAAGGGCACATCTTATATGGAGCTCCCCCATATATAACTGTTATAGTTGCTATAGTAACAGCTTACACCAGGCAGATGCTCCACATACAGAAAATGTGTTACTGCTAATGAGGTGAGCTTTCTGTGAGGGGGCTCTTATTTAACATTCGTGGAAGCCACTTTTACAGTTGGTTCATTGTGAAAGCCAGAGCCATGCAGGGATGTTTTAGGCATCCTTTGCAGTTTTTTGCTAGAATTTTTGTCTGTTTCAAGAGAAAAAAAAAGGAAGGGCTATTTGTAGCTGTTTATAAAAATTAAGTTATAACAGGAAATTGTTTTGTAGGATTTCCAAACATTAAACACCATACTATATAGCTAACTATAAATTGATAAGACACATATCTTCTTCGTTCTTTCGGCTGCTCCCATCAGGGGGTCGTCACGGCAGACCATTCGATTTGCACACACAACTTGGCACATGCCATTCCTGATGCATCCCTCCCATTTTTCTAACCGGGCTTGGGGTGGTATGGGGTGTGGCAACCAAGGATGTCAGGGCTGGAAAACCCTCACTTTGGTACATGTTGTGTTTTGTAAAGTAATTATTGTTGAGGTTGTAACAGTAATCCACTTTGTGAGGATCTGCATCAAAACACTCCATTATAGTAATTCCCCCATGTAAAATATATTGGGTATAGTACAAAGAAGATACAAATTTAACTTCTTTGTCCCCAAGTTAACATCCTGATTGTGACTTGATGGTAAAATTGATTTCTGGTAACTGCAGCCAAAGCGTGACATTATATTTCAGGTGTTATAAACATTATGAAAGTCAAATTAAACTTGTGGTATTAAAACTGCCCAAGATTTAAATGTTCTTTGCTGAAACTGTTCTCTCACATGATATAATTCTGCCCCCACCGTTTTTTTTCTTTTCTTTTTTTTTTTTTTTAGTTCCCTGAAACTCTCTTGGTCTTTTCATAATGGAACTCAAGCTATTTTAATGAGACACAGTACACTCTCTGTTGTGCTCTCTTTCCTTGTCTACTGCCTTACGTTCTCCTGCAGTCTGTCACTGCCCACTGCCACAGAACTTTTCTCAGTTCAATGTGTCCAGCATTCTTCAGTTTAGTTAAATGTTACCATGGCTGTTCTCACATTGCCAAAATTGCCAGGCTACTGTGTGTGTGTGTGTGTGTGTGTGTGTGTGTGTTCAGTTTGTATTTGCACCCTAACTGTGTGTATCAGCTGGCAGTAACCATTCGGTAGCTGAAGCGCTGTTGATCTTCTTGGAGGCTCTCCCTGAGCCCGTGGTGTGTTACGAACTCTATCAACGCTGTCTCGAAAGCTCACATGATACTCGTCTCTGTAAACAGGTATAAAGACATTCTAGAAGGAGAGCTTTAAATTGTACTGTATATTCTAAACCCACCTAATTCACTATTGTCCATTAATAATTTACTTATGATGAGCCTTTTATGACAAGTCATTGTTTTAATGTTTTAATTAATAATTTTGCAATATCTTGCTGTGCCAACCTGGAAAACCCACTAACGGACATTTTCTGTTATATAAAGTTCTGAACGCTTTAGGAATTTTTATCTCAAGAAATAAGTTTATAGCATTTTCACTGCCAGAAGCCAAAAAAATCCTTTGAAATCCCTTTTAAAGATTCCGTTCAGACTTCACTGGATACCATCACACTATGTCTTTAAACTAAAGTATTATTTATTTGTTCAAATACATTATGATTATTATATGATGACACCATCACCCATAACATTTAAAACCACTAACAGGTAAAGTGAGTAACACTCATTACAGTGGCACCTGTTACTGGCTGTGATATACAGTATGTTCTGCGCTAAGTGAACAGTCTGCTCTAACAGATGATATGATAGAAGGGGGAAAAGGCAAATGTAAGAATCTAAGCAACTTTATTAAGTGCAAATATGTGATGGGTTTGTGGTTAGAATATCTCCAAAAGGGTAGGTCTTGGTACTTACTAAAAATGGCCCAAGGAAGGACAGCCACTGAAGTGGTGACAGGGTCAAGCTTACTGATGTGCACAGGGAATGCAGGCTATCCTTTCTAGTCTGATCCCACAGAAGATTTACTGTAGCCCAACTTGCTGTCAAGTCTGTCTGTAATGGAGTATGTACATAATTTCTTGCTCATTCTTCCACTGCGGAAAACATCTTTTGATGAGCATGTGTCCATCAGATCTGGACCATAGAGCAAAAGAAGGAGGTGGTCTGATGAATGTTTTATTTCTCATCATGCAGACTGCCTGGTGCATGTGCGATGAAAAGTTAGTACCAAGATGCACTATGGGACAAAAGCTGATGTTGTGTGATACTCTGGGCAGTGGTCTCCTAGGAAACCTTAGGTCCTGGTATTCATGTCAATGTTACTTTGACAACAAATCACCTACATAAACATTGTTGCAGACCACTTACACCCCTTCATGACAGTGGTATTTCCTAATGGCAGTGGCCTCTTTTAGCAGGATAATGTATCCTTCAAAGTTATTGACTTCACCCTCAGATTCTCTAGATTTTAATTCAATCAAGCATCTATGTGATGTGTTGGACAAAAACATTTCAATTCATTGAGGCCCTACCTCTCAACCTACAGGACTGTCTTGAAACATCTACTATTAATGTTTTAGTGCAAAAAACCACACCACACCTTAGTGGTCTTCTGGACCTCATTCCTTGACACATCAGAGTTTTCGTGGCTCAAGGGTGACGTACACAGTATTAAGCAGGTGGTTTTTTTTTTGTGGCTGATCGGTATATGTAAAAAATTACTTCTTAATTTCATCTGAAAACAAATCTTTGTTTATTGCCTAAAGCTAAAAGCACAAATAACCATTGTAGGTTATAGAATTCATTATGTTTATATTCTAAATTGTATTTGCAATACTTTGTTAGTTTTGCAAATACAATTTATATTATTAGTAACATTGGCATCCCTGTATTATAGAAGTTGAAATAATTTAACTCCTAACTAATAATCTGATTTAATTTTAGCTTAACAAAGGATCATTCCCCGAATCTGTCACTCTTGTTCTAAAAAGGTTTTCCAAACATTTGCAAGGTTGATAGATGCTTTTAGATCTTTTTATTAATGGATTTTTGTGTTTTCTACCTTCCATAATGTTTCTGGTAATTTCTCAATATACAGTAGGCGTAGAAATGCTTTGTGTTATTGCTGAAATGCTTGGCTCATTGCTTGTGAATTCTAAATGATGTTCTGGCACAGTTGGTCTGAGTGGATAGAGTGGTTTAGTTTCTTTCCTTCTGTGTGCCAGCCAAGTGAGGGAGTTCTATCTCTTGTATACAGAATTAAGCGGTTAGCTTTGCTTTAAGCTCTTCTTAAGATGAGAAATGTCTGGCAGATTAAAAAATGTATTAATGGATGCACGGTGTAAATAAGTACTTTACTGTATATTTATGCATGCTCATAATTGATTGTATAGTAGCCTTGCATTAAGTTATAACCTTGAAAGGGGGATTATTTGTGCTGAAAAAGTCATATGCATCATATGCATCAATTTGATTTGCTAAGCATTAAAATGCAATAGAATTAAATATATCTAATTGCCCCCCCCCCTTTTTTTTTTTTACAGTTAATATCACAGCTCCCCAGAGCACACCGCAACGTGTTCCGCTACCTAATGGCCTTCCTGAGAGAGCTGCTGAAACATGCAATTGACAACAACCTTACTGCCAACCTCATAGGTCTGTCAGTTATTCACTCTTCTGTTTACCCACCCTATTCACTTAAAAATGTTTTTCATCTTCATTTCTCTTTTTCTCTTCCAGCTACTCTTTTCGCAAGCCTCCTCATTAGGCCACCACCAAACCTCACAAGCAGGCAGACCTCAACCGATCGGCAGAGGGCCAACGATTTCATTCTAGGCTTCCTAATGGGCGGTGATGAGGACTGAGGCGCTCCTCAAGTCAAGTAGTCAAGTCAAGTAGGCTGAGAGACCATGGGTCATAACCTTTCATCCTGATCATAGGGGAGAGTGTGTGTGTGTGTGTGCGCGCGTGTGGGCCCTCCCTGCACTACCATACTTGCTTATTTAAAAAAAGGCAACATCTCTTTTGCACATACACTGCATTCAGCTCTAGCATTATATTGGTTTATTAGAGCCTTCTCCATTACTTAAATGAAGCAGTTTCAGGTCGACCTGGTGTCGCTCTGAGATATATGGTTCCTTATTATTTGGCCTTGAGGCCTTTTGAGGTTTTCTGTATGAACTCCTTTTTTTCTTTACTTTATCAAACATTTTATTTTCAGAGAATGTTATGCCAAAAACCAAAAACTGTTATTTGTGTGTGTGTGCGTGCGTGCGCGTGCGAGACATGCATTTGAAGAGAGTCAATAGCTTATGACTTGTACACTAAATACCACCAGTAAGGAAACTTTTGACTGCTACATTCATGTTCATGGATCTCAACAGTGTTGAGGCACCTTTCATTTTTGCTCCAATCCAGTGATCAATGGACTGTGTGAGTTTACCATGTAACTTTTCTCTACTACTTTGGAATTTGTGGGTGGGGTTATATTATTCTTGAAAGGTGACTTTGACAATCTTTTGCCTATTGAAGGAAGGCTTTCTGTGGCAATGAACCTGAGTCACAGTGGTGTTTATCCGTTGTAGTGTAAAAATTTATTTATATATTGTCTGTTCTTCTTCCTACATTTGTCATTTTGTCTACCAGTGAACACTGGGAATTTCCTTAAAGCTCAGTAGGATTCCCTACCCAATCAAAAACATTGGAATTTGGATTTAGACCCAATCTGTCCATATTTGTCAGTGTTTAACTGTCAGTGCCGCTTTAATGCTTTGATGCATTTTCTGGACTGTGCTGCTAAAGTGCTATTAAACATTGCGATGGTGAGTCTGGATCTTCACACTGTGGTTCAACAGAACACTTTACGCCTTCAGAGTCCTGTGGTGTATGGCCGTTCTCTTTCACTAAGTTTCAGCATGTTCCTAATGGCTTCTTCGAAATCCAGCTATGAGCTTTCTGGGTTTCAAAGGCATATCTTCTTTTTGTCTATGAAAGAGTGTACTCTTGTTACATACTGAGTGTTTTCTGTGTTGTCTTCGCTTTTAATATTGATGAAAAATGTCTCCACATTTTTTTTTGTTTATTGCTGTGCAGCAACCTAACACATGCAAACTCTAAAAGATACAATCAGCAGGGGAATTTTCTATTGTGTTTTGTTCCCCTAATAGAGATGTACAAGCCGTTGATAGCTTCTAGGGGGAATTGCTTGAAAATTAACATATACTATATAGAGTTCCCTAACCAATATAAGCCACTTGTATCTTTAGTCAAGGCCTTTTATTTGTATTTAAGGTTAAAGTTTGTAATGAGACATTGCTTACAGATCCTGATCATGCATACTGTTAATGACCTAACCAGAGGTTTACTGAATCAGTGCCTAATTATGTTTTACAGATGAAGAGAAAATGAGATCCCTTTGTTATATTTTGTCTAGTCATCAGGCTGGTCCTGTGCCGTGATGTTTACGGATTACAGGTCAGATTTTAAGTAACCGCAAATTCATAGTATTCTGCCTTGTCAAATAAGAAGAAAACAATTCGAGCAGTTAAACCTGTTATGCCTGAAGCTAACCATGCAAGACACGTGTAGTATGCCAGCTATGTTAAACCAGGAAACTGAGCACTGAAAATGTGTTGTTGATCTCATCAAAGGACATAATAGAGCTGAAACAAACTGTAATCTTTTCACCTTACTTGTTTCCACAGCTCAAATTTCCCCTATGTCTTAAATACATTTTGAAAGATGAGTATCAGCTGTTGATGTGTTTAAAGGCGACTGTCATGACAATGTAAAAATAAGCATGGCCTAATGTCAATAGAATCTGCTCTCACATTCAGCTCCTTCATATCGCCTCAGACACTGACATGCTGAGCTCTGCTTTGTGACCAATTATCCATGTCTGCCATTTTTATAAAACCAGTGTCTGTGGATAGAGTTAGTCACCCACAAAGCTAGGCCTCTTATTTTGCAACTTCCTTTAAAGAAGAGGTAGAATATAAGTAGATCCCGAAATGGGCCAGGCAGTTAGCTTCTGCTTTCCTAAAAGTTTTAAGCTCTTGCTCAGATTTGCCCATGCATGGCCTCACTTGATAGGAGATGCTTCAGCACTCAGCGATCTTAAAAAATCCCAATGAAATGTTCATTGGATGGAAGGTCAGCTCCCTGGGAAAATCTAATCAGATGTTTATAAACTTGTATTGTCCCATCTTGTGTTCTGTTTCTGTCTTCATGTGTTAGAGTTCTGCACCTTTGCGTCTTATATTTATGGTACATATGCAACTGAACACTTTCACATCCCTCAGTTTTCTCTTTTTGGTACTTTTAACTTATTTAATGGAAATAAAAAAATGTAAGCCTAACTTTATGGTTGGTTAAGTAATTTGGGTGTGTGCACATACTGTCCTATGCTTTTGTTTTGGGGTTGATAATTTATATGAACATATTTTTTTCCTTTTTCTTTCATCTGTGTAGCTTTATATTGTATATACAGTTGTGCTCAAAATTATTCATACCCTTGGTATTTTTATAGTGTTTTTGAGTTGTCTTCTGTGATTTATGAGTTTTATAATACTTTCATATAATTAATATGTGACAAACAGCTGACGAAATAATATGATATTACAAGAAATATGACGTTTGATATGATGTTTGTTTTTTTTTGACAAATGTTATAATCAATTGAAAAGCCTTTGTTCTTAATGTGATGGCCTGCAAACACTTTTTGTAGGTCTCCACAAGATTTCTACAGGTCTGCTGTGAAATGTTTCCCTACTCTCCCTTTGCAAAAGTCTCCAGTTGTGGGAGAGTGGCTTCCTTGCCCTGACCTGGATCTTAAACTATTTCCACAAATTCTCAATTGAGTTCAGGTCAGGGCTTTGGCTTGGCCATTTCAGAACATTTATGTTGTTGTCCCTGAACCATTGCTTGACCACTCGTGCTGTATCCTTCGGGTCATTATCTGGCAGGTTGAGCTTGTGTGCTGACACCACCATGTTTTCATCAAGAATCTTGACATAGTCCTCTTTTTTCATGATACCATCTATCTTAACAAGGTTACCTGTACCACTGGCAGAGAAGCGTCCTTATAGCATCATGTGACCACCGCCATGCTTGACTGTTGGGCTGGTATTCTTAGGATTCAAGGCTTTTCCTTTCTTACACCAAACATATGCAACATCCCTATGGAGCTCCAGTTTAGTCTCATCTGACCAGAGGATGGATGACCAGAAGTTCGGATCTTTGTCTAGGTGACTCCTCGCAAAGGCCAGATGCACACCCCAGTGTCTCTGGGTAAGAAATGGTGACTTTCTAGGGCGATGTCCAGACCACCTTGATGCAGAATTTGCTGCAAGTATTGATTTGTCCAAGGGTATGAATGATTTTGAGCAGAACTGTATACAGTATGCCATCTGCTGTCTGCAGATAAGTTTTTGGAGGCTCAGCTGTATCAGTCTCGACTAGGAAAAGAATCCAACCTGGAGGCTGTAGTTGAGAGACCACACAGAGACAAGGTCTTCAAACATACAAGCACTAGACGTACCACATATTATTCATTTACACACCAGTTCAATGGACTTTGAGAAAAAAGGAAAAGCCCAAAATATAAATAAACAAAAATAAAGTACAGAATAGGTCAGTAATACAGGATGCATAATATAACCTTTATAGGCAATTCAAATGTTGCCACTACCTGTGCAGGACATTCTGCTATAGCCTACACCAAGCATGTTGAGCTTATGAAGTTTAAAGCGGGGTCTCTGTGGCCTCTCTGATATATGCATCCCTATTACAGTTGACAATGGATTTTAGCATTGTTGCCATGGTGGGGATGTGTCTCCTATGTGAAACATTTAGCTTCTGATACCATTCCTATAGTTAGTCTGTTCAAGGCTCCATGAGAGAACTCTTATGTGTGTGTGACATTCCCAACCCAGCAGTGTATAAAGTCTTCAGGCTGATTCAGTGGCCACCACTTTGCCTAGCTGTTGTGTAGCTTTGGAACAGCCATGGCCATGCTGAGAGTGTCCTCGTATCGCAAATTGTTTGAAGAGGAGCACCAGAGGCCAGCCATATGGCCCAGCCAGCGCTGTGGAACCCAGACCCTCCCCTCATCTGCCAGGTCAGGCTGACATGCCAGTAGTTCACAGCTCCTCAAATACACTACCAGGCAAAAGTTTGGACACGCCTTCTAATTTCATAATCTTACCTGATTTTTACTCCTTTCTGCATTGTACTATGTTGAGGGCATCCAAAATGTGCAATAATTTGCTTTAAACAGTTGATCTTGAGATGCTCTGCAAAACCTTCATAATGGCTCTAATATGAAGTTGTGTAAACTGTAACTCTGAATTAACTTCTCTGCAGTAAAGGTAAGGTTTGTTCTTTCTTTTCTGGGATGGTCCTTATGAGCCACTTTTTCAACATGATGCTTGATGGGTTTGGAAAATGCACTTAACACTGTTCTTTCAAGAACTATTCCAGAACAGCTGACCTTTGAGTCTTCAAATAACAAGTGATTGTTCTTGTTACTTAATTATCTAATGCCATATGTATTTCATAGTTTTGAAAACAAAAATCCTTGTGTCCAATTTTGACTAGTACTGTACATTGAAGACATGGATTTCATAATATGAGGAACAGTTCATGGCAGTTCTGTGCCTTGGTGGTTTCTGGGCTGTTTCTGATGTAATCCAATTTCCTATGACCGTTTGTGTCTTCCAGACCTTGACAAAGTGACTTCAGCTTTTTTGTTTTAACTTATCTTGGAATCTGCAGAATGTTTTTTCAAAATGGCTACAAGAGACAGTCCTGACGTGTGTAAATTTACTATCATTTTTCTCCGATTCTACCCCTATGTAAAATTGTGACCCTGTGTTGATATCAGAAAAAAAATTGGGGTGCGTATTCTAATAAAAATAACTGAAATCCCTGTATTGACAATTATGGTCATGATGAGTGTATATAAACTTGTACTTAACAGAAAATAAGAAGAGTTTAGATTTCCAGAAGAGTTCCATTATTTTGCCCAGTACAGAACAGTGAACCCTTAGCGTTTTAGCCATCCAGACTGACTTCATTCACTAAGTAGAATAAAGACAAAGTGGTTTGGACTCATTAAATTATCTTCTCATCCATTTGCCTGGTAAGCACACTAGTCACTGGGCTGCATGATTGCATGATTACTGGAATAGCTTTTTGCATTGTACACATTTCCTTGCATGTCCTTTTGTTTGGCTGCAATTTCAAGTCGAACATGAGAAAGACTAAAGTGTGTTCGGTAGGGGTGGAGTTTCCATGATCGACTGGCCTGACCTGGATTTCTGTGCAGCTCGGGTGTTAAACAGAGAGGTTCTGATGCGTTTTTCCCAGGAGCGCTCATTAATCGCCGCTCTCAATGATCGCTTGGCAGTCCTTATCGACATGGTAAGGCTGGGAGTGGCAGCATTTGTGACTGGGTGCAGAATAACTAGCCACATTCTTTAAAACTGCTTTCCACATAACACAACCACTGTCCTATTTAGCACAAAAATAGTGTTGGGTATTTGTGAAAGTGACTGCTTCTTTCTGTGAACCCAATGAACTTACATGCATACCATTACTTTGATACAGTAGTACTAATTGGTATGTTTGATTGCAGTGGTAAGTGATTAACCTAGGCCTCTGACCACATCATTATGACAGAAGTTTACTGCTAGACTTCATATTGTCTGTATATTAGGTGCGATGTCTGGAATTAGAGAATGAGTCTTTGGAGGCTCAGATTATTGAAATGGAAGAGAGATTGGCAGCCAGACCAGGCCCCTCCAGCTCTATCAGTCTTGACTGCCCTACAGAATCCAGCCTGGAGGCTGCAATTGAGAGACTGCACAAAGAAAAGGTCTTTAAACATACAGTATTATCACTACACATACCAAATATATGTCATTTACACATCGTATTAGTGGACTTTCACAGTTCATTTACGTTTACAATACAAAATGGGCCAGGGAGAATATGCATACTGTAATATTGCCTGTATAGACAAATAAAGTATTGTGCCTCACGTTACGTTAACTTACTTGAGCAGCATTTTTGGAAGCATGCAAATGGTCATAAAACTAGGATGTGGGTATATATTTTTCATTAATGTAATAAGTGCAGTGCGGAAACAATTTAAAAACACATGTTGAAATAACAAGGTTTAAATCTAGGCCTTATATGATACGCTCTTCCCTATTTTTCTCAGGATGAGATTTTGTGCCACACAGAGGAGCTGACGAAAGACCTGCATCATATAAAAATAAAGTATGATGAGGTTGTGGAGCAACGGACTTGCCTCCAACTGGAGCATGAGGATGTTGCCGTGGTAATGCAATAAATGCCTACGGAGCTGACCAGTGCACTTACCAATATCCTTTTTTCATTTCTTCTCTTAAGAAACAAAATTGTTACTGCAAGAACAAGGTCACATAGACATAGTACAAATCTAGCGCCTCTCAGAAGTCATAAAACAACAACACCAAATTAACACATCACAGAGTTTCAGGGTGGAAGTTAGTTCATTGTTATTATTATTATTATTATTATTAGAGTAAATTGTTTTAGGGCATTGATTTGTCTTTCCAAACAATGCCACTATTTAATTATGCATTTATAGTAACTATAACCATTTATAGTCTGCATTTAGATCAGCCCGCAAGTTAAAATAGCAGCCAAATGTAGTATCTAATCATCTGTAGTCATAAGTTATTGGACATCAGTCCAGTTTGTGAAAGCAGCTTTAACAGGCCCTCTATGTTGCTTTATTATGTTGTCCAGTAGATGGCAGCCTCTACGTTCAGATCTGTGTGTGGTGACATCGCCCTGCCTTTGAGAAGAGAATAACTCAGAGAGAGGGAGCCCAAACAGCATAAATCTGTTCCAGAGAGCGTTGATTAGCAGTCCCATGCTGGCTCTGGGCTAGCGGCCATGCCGAAACATGAGCCGCTATGTTCATCGAACATCTCTTCACTCCACACATGTCTCTTCCAATAAAAGAACAGATGTGGGAAAGCTGCTACAACAGTTTATAATTCATTCATGCAGGCTCTCATCTCTCACTGCCAGATGCTGTATGCTGCTTGGCTGGACTGAAGTCTGAATTGAGAATGTCTGAGAAAAACAGCTGTTATAAAACACAGAAATAGATTGCGAAAGACATATTGGACTCAAAGGGAAATAGGTCAAAACAGAGATGACAGACTTTTCTCTAAATAGTTAAATCATGTTAAAGGTTTTGTTGCCTGCATAACATCCAAACCTAAAAAGCACTGTATATTATCTTTAAAATAACATTTTCTTAAATGTCTGCTTTGCTATAAGTTCAATTCTTTATAGGCTGTATATGTAAAGAAATAAATAACTAAAATTTGGTTGAAAGACAATATAGTAAATATAGCCACAGAAAAGAATAACAATGTGCCACACTGGCACATTGACCTGCAAAGGCATTTTTTTCAGAATTTTTGGCCAATCAATCAGGTACACTGAGAAGCCCAGATGAGCAAAGTGGAATGGTGTTGTCTTGCAATGACCATGCCATGCATTGCTGTATGTGTACAAGTGGTTGGTGAGGCAGTAATTTGAGTTTCAACCGACTGTTCCAAATGCAACTCCAAAACCACATGCTATTACGCTAAACAGTATAGCAAAATACACTAGATAAGACACAGCTCGCTATGTGGGATGAGCACTATCAATGCTGCTAAGGCGCTCTTTCTAAACTGGTTGTGATAAATGTAGTTTAGTTATATGTGCTGCCCCCTGCAGGAGGTGGATACAGTGACTGCTGACTGCTTGGCACTCAGAGAACAAGTGGCAATCTATGAGGAACAGTTAGCTGCCATGGAGAACCAGCATGAGTTGGTAAGAAAACACTGAACACAACCATACCCTGAGAATTTCCATGCTGTGCTTCTTTAAACACAGCTATCAATTGGAATTGGCAGTGCAGTGCAGTGTTAGTTTTACTGGTGAGCCTGTTTGTGATTCAGAAAATCAGTTAAGGATCACCATTGGATGTTAAACCAGTCAGTTTAACATGAACAATACATGTACAGTACAATAATGCAGTTATTCCATCAGCCCATCAAAGGACAGCAGCAGCATATATTTGTGCAGACACTACTTAAGTGGTCCACACACATACACTACCCGTCAAAAGTTTGGACACACCTTGTAATTCCATGGTCTGCTTTGAGCAGTTGATATTGAGATGTGTCTGCTACTTATGCTCTGTAAAGCCTTGATAACAGCTCGGAGGTGCTGTGAACTAGTGACTTTTGAGGCTGGTACTGTAAATCTCCTCTGCAGCAGAGGTGGTAAGCAAGAAAACATTGTTTTACCATGTCATGCATAAATATTCACTCACATTTTTACTGTGGGCTTTAAATGAAATCACTTGAGATATGTCAGAAATGTTCACAACATATAAACATCAAAACATTCAAAGTAACATTTGTAACCATTCTTTGATTTTAAGAATATGGACATGATGGTTTAAAAAAAAAATATTGTTATTATTTTGTGTATTTATTGTGTAATTCGTATGTTGTTTAAACTAGTGAGGATAAATCAAGTCAAGGCATAATTATATGGTATTGTAGCGTATAGATTACATGGTATTGTAGCATATAGTATATGTAAGATGGCCCATTAGACACACAGAAATCCAGTGATGCTGAGAGAAAGGGTACTGTGGTTAGTACACACTCTCATCACTCCATTAAACTTTGACATGAGAAGTAGTGAGGGATGGCAAATAACAGCCACGACATGGCCACAGAGTTAGATATCACAGATGATAGAGGCCCACAAAACAACAGACGCTTTGAATGAACGCTCCTCTCTCTCTTTGAAGTCTCTGTCCTTGTATTTCTTTATTCTTTTTATCTCAGCCTTGTTTTCTACAGTTCTTTTCTAGGCAAACCTTATTCTCATTCTTTCATTCCCTCAATCTCTCTCTCATTTGTTGTTCTCTTCCTGCACTGCTCTTCCTCCAGGAGGTGATATACCACCAAATTCCTTCTCTCAGGGATGGGAGTTAAGGACAATCATTATCTATATGTCTTCATTTATTTCAAGTTTAACACACTTCCTTATAGCCATGCTTGCAGTTAATTGACTCAACTCATCTAATACATACACAAAAAAAATGTGTACAGTATATAGTGTATATATACGTGTGTGTGTGTATATAGTGTATATATACATATGTGTATGTGTGTGTGTATATATATATATATATACACACACTATAAATTGATTACTCTGCAGCATATTATTATGTTCAGACATGTAATATTTTAATGGTGTGCTGGTTTACAGAGGATTGAGAGTCTGTGTGAGCCTACTGCTGACGATCAGGATGCTCCAACCGTGTCTCTGCAATTCCCCTCCATCGACCTCACTCCAGCCATCACGGTTATCAAGGACCACTATCGCCAGCTGGCTGAAAGCCTACAGGTACATTATGGATATATTTGGAGCCTGTTTTAACATGACACTAAACCTTTTAAACATACAATTGTGTAGGCATGGTCAGTTCACACAGGCTAGGAAAGATTTATTCTGTGCCAAAATAAACAAGAGAACACTTTGTGCATGGTGTAGTCTTCATGTCTTCCTTCAACTGTTTGTTCAAGGCCTAAAGCTTGTTGTCATAAAAGTCTATTACGTAATTGTGAACTGGTCCAACTATTTAATATGTGATTTTTCTTATCTGCCTTAGTAATTCCTCAGTGAAAAAAAAGTCATAAATTGGACAGATGATCTTTTGGATGAAAGCAATTTATATGTGAACAAAAATCATGGCTGAATGATCTGTTATTTTAAAAACATTTTAATTTCTACTCCATGTTTCTATATAGTTACACTGAAGACTTAGCTGCGTGTGTCCATTTTTTTTTTTTTACAATAACTCGGTGCTACATTATTCAAATTTTTGCTGCAGTTCTTACAACCTGAGCCTTCACATCTCTGTGTTGGACAAGCATCTTTGTTTTCTTTCTCACTTTACTCACTCTGGAGAAGATCTGTCCACTACGTTGTTTTTTTTCCAGCACAGAGCATTATTGTGTGTTCAGTGGCTTATAAGAAGAGAGTTTTCTTCAGAGGTCATCCTCTAGCACCATTTCAATTTGACCCTGCCTGCCCCTAGAATGGTGGCTCTACACTGGGTCATGGCCAGTAATCAGTGTCCTGGCCTCCTTCCCAGGCTCTTTGGCAGTTTGGTAAGAGGTAAGAGATCTGTTGCACCAGGAAGTTGGCTTCAGGAGTCTCCAGAGTCACATTCAGTGTTTGTGAATGTGTGTGTGTATTAGAGGGATTTTCAAAGACATGAGAGAGTGGGTTTTCCTTCCAACTCTGTTGTCTCTCTGTTCTTGTTCCCCTTTGTATGTTTTGTCTCCTTTTCTTTTTCCCCTGTAGCACCTGGATCCAGGGCCTATCTTTGAGTCTGGGCCTCATTACTACTCGAATGGGGCCAATTGTCTCTGTCACAATTGATCATGATTCAGTCTTGGACTAATGATAATTACCAGCTGATTTTGGCTCATCATGTTAGCTTACGTGATGGCCTCTCATTTGCTTTTCTTTCACTCTTATTTATGCTTGTATTAATTGGGAACAAGTATGAGGTAATGTACATGGGGGCTAATCAGTCATGCTCACAGCCTAGACCATGTATATACCAGAGACACTTTGTGCAGCAAGATGATCTGGGTGTTTAGCCATGACTGATGCTGTATGCTTTTCTTGTGTTAATAGTTTGAGTCAGCTGTGATTGCCAGAGGAGAAGAGAAGAGGAGGAACTTGGAAAAACCTTCTGGAAGGAAAGTTAAGGATAATTCTGGGGTGATAGCCATGAATGGTCTGAAGGAACTGGTGAGTGACACTTCCTCAGTGCTTCACTTGAGCCTGCTCTTTTAACACACTGATCTGAACGTTTTGATCCCTCGTGATTTCCCTTGATTTCAAACCCATGGTGGTTTTTGCCAGTTTAGTGTTGAAAACCCTTCAATGTTTCTGCTCTAATGATCTGAACGAGTGCTTAGGAGTCAGTAGAGGTCAGAAGACTGAACAGGAACACCAGGGAATAAAGCGTGAGTGTTCTTGTGACCGGAGTGTTTACACTGAGTGATAACACTGGGAGATGTGAGTGCTGCAGCGTCTCTATACCAGTGTTTATCTGTCTCCTAAAGTTATCACATTTCACAGCCAGCCATCTCTTCCCCCTTTATACTTTATAAACTACACACATTCCAACTGAGTCTCAGGAGAAGGTAGCAGTAATAACAAAGCCCAGTAATAATGATACCTCACCTGTCAACAGTTATTTCTCACTCGAGATTTCATTTAGGTTTTATTAGTAAATATCTTTTCCTGAAGACACACTCACAGCACATTAGTCCTTAGTTAAAATAGTATATAGGGAGAAGCACAAAAAGCATCTTGAACTTGTGTATGGCATGATAAAGAATCATTCACTGCTCTCAGTTTACATTTAAGAGGACAGGGAAATCATCAGTTGGTCACAGCTGACACCTTTTCATTTGCAATAACAAACACAGTGGTTTGGTTCTAATTATGTTGGTTGTAGTCATAGCCCACTCTGAAAATAAACAGAAAATAACCCACTCTGCCTGCTTTCATAACATCATGTGCTCTTCCTTAATCTGCTGCATGCTGGCCAGCATTGATGGACAGCCTGCCTCACCCTGTCCTGCTTGATTCCCTCCACTACCAAAATCACTCACTTTACTTGCTCTCTGATTCAACCCTGCCGTCCAATTTCTTTTAAATCCACCTTGCATGTTTCCTCTCTCTCTCACTCTCTCGCGCACTCTCTCTGACACACACACACACACACACACACACACACACACACACACACACACACACACATATATACATATATATTTAGATTTCTTCCTAACAAGCAATATGGCTAAACAACCTGCTTCTTCTAGATGGGTTCCCCCTATTCTGCTTGGGCTTTGTGTAATAAGGGAGGCATCACTGATGTCTTCCATCGACAAAAGACACCAATCACCTCACCAATCAATCTCGGAGAAACACAGCGACCACCTCTGTCGTGTGGCTCATCAGCAGTTAATAATGCTGCTTGGAGGCTCTTGTGATCTACCTCAAAGAGAAACAGAGCCGTTTTTTCCATCCATCTCTGCCAGCTGATTGTTTAGCTTACCTGATTACAGTAATTATTCACAGCATTAGACTGCCCCGAGGTGGGCCATATAGCTCTTTGCATTCTGTTTGTTGTAAGGAACAAAAGCAACCTGACATTCTGACAGTCCTCATATGCACATGCGTACTGTGTAATGGCAGCCTAGACATTTCATGTTGATAGACAAACTCTCAAAGCGAAATATGTCGACACTCTACTGAGTCAGACTTTTGTGTGTTAATACGTACTGCACACCGCACTGAAAAAGTTAAACCGTTTGCACCACATGTGATCCTAGATTGCTAAGCTGGGAAAGGAGCTTGCTGAGCTGGAAGCATGTGGCGAAAAACTGGAGGGAAAGATTGAAGCAAAAAAAGAGGCTCATCTGCTGCAGATAGAGGAGCTGGAAGTAAAACACTGATGATTATCCTGAAAAATTCCATACAGCAGAGCTGTAGAAGGGCACGACCCCATTTCACTAACACATTCTATGTGTTTAGGCCTGCATCTGCCAGCTGGAGAAAGAGGAGGCTGACTTACAAGCACAGATGAATGAACAGATGGACGACTACAAGGAGCTGCTCAGTGAAAAAATGGCACTGGACATCGAAATTGAAGCCTACAGGTAAAATTCATACCAGTGCTAGTGCAAAAACTTGATAGTTCATTAGATTTAATTACATAGTGTAGATTTAGTTAAGTCCTTGCAGAGAAGTTCATCATCTTAAAAAGTAATCAGCAGTGGACAAATACTTGCTGATGTTAAATATGGGGAAACATCCGGTTCCGGCTGAGTTTCAAATCCCATGAATCCCAGAAGAGAGAGGGGAAAATAGCAAGGATGAGGTCATCGGGTGGCATCACACCTGAAATCACACTGCTTTGGATGAAGACATTGCTAAGAATAGCAGCCTCATTTACAAGGAAGAACTTGGTTGGAGGAAATGCATCCGGCTGCAGTCGTAGAAACCATGAAGCTATTTCCTGTATCCTTGAAGGCGCGTGTTTCCACTGCATTGTTATTTGTCACCTGTTGGTATGCACTGTGACGCACGTGGTCCATCTCCACATTTGCACACAATGGCTCATTAAAAAAGGCGAGAGGCAAACTTGGCCTTGTCAGACTGTTAATGTCACAGCTTACCTTAAAAAGCAAAAGCAGCTCCGCTCTCAAATTCACTGCATGAGTGCTCACCAGGCTGAGTTTATTTTTATTCTCTTTTAACCAACTGCCGTTTTTGATGTCCATAATTAGAATTTATCAATAAGAGATGGACACGTACTATATAGACCCTTTCATAAAGCCTAAAATCTCTCCTTCCAGGTTTACCCTAAATCCTCTAAGCAGTTTGTCCAAAAACATGTCTACAGTACATGTCAGAAAGTCATGGTTTTTAAACCATGCCTGTATTTAGTGTTAACACATCACACACTGTATAGAATTTATATTAGAAAGCAATTTTGAGTTCTTGACTTTTCAAGAATTCATGACTGACATGAATCTAATTGAGCAAAACTGTAAACAAATGCATCTTGGGACTTGAGTCAGTATTTTTAAATCGTTTAATGATTACGCTTTGTCTTGGGGCTTAAAGAACTGCAGTGCTATTCTTTTTTTTGTTTTTTTCTTATATATTTATCCCAGGTCTTTGGTAGAGGTCGAGGAGGACAGACTGTGCTACCTGTGAGACAGAGAGCCAAAGACCCACACAATATCATGTGTAATGCTGCTGTATTAATACACACTTACATCAAGATGCACATCTAAAGGTGTCAGTATCTTGTATCTACAGTGATTGTCTGTCTTATCAAGTAAACATACAGCATAGATGTATTTTAAAGGATAAAGCAGTGTCCTGACTGGTTTATTATGAAGCCTAGATAATAAGCCTGTGTGGGGATATGGTACTGTCTGTTTTGCATATTGCAGGAAGGCTACATGTTTTATTTGTATTGTATTCCCCAAAATAACCATATTCATTACCAATTTCTAAATCTTTACACTTCAGATAAGTACAAATTTTCTGAAATGAAGAAATAAGTATTTATATAGATTCCAAATGCCTAATAATAAATTAAATAATAGAAATTATACATTTATAATAATATACTAATAAAAATTCAATTATACTATTACTTCATCAGGCAAAATTCACAAAATGTTTGTATGAAGACTGTGTTAACCTTCTGCTGTAATAGCTGCACATAAATTAATAAAGACTCAAATGGCTTACTTGCAAATTCATGTTTGCATTATTATCGTTATATTTAGTATGGCCCAGTTGTTGCTGTGCACACTTTATTAGCCTCTCTCTATCCTGTCAATTAAACCTCTGTGGTAAGCTTACCAAAAACATAAATAAAAACAAGAAAAAAAAAACATAATCAGACACAATGGTTTGAGCAAATGCAGACTTGCACCAAAAGATAAATGCTCATAGCCTTCAGTGACTGTTAACCACAACTTGTGAGAGAAGGCAAATGTCTGAACTTCGCTGTGTCGGTGTGTTAACGGAAATTTTTAGGTGTAGATTTAGAGTCTCAGAAAATCTCCCAAAACAATGCTCAGAAGCACATACATACTGTATAAACACATATTGAAGTATGATTATGTTAAATCAGTCACCTGAATTCTCACCAGTCACTGATCAATTACATCCCTTTAACCCTTTGCCCTATTCTGCGCTCTCCAAATGCTATTGAGCTTTTTTGCTGGCGATGTAACTTAATAATTCTGTCGAATTCTGTGATCACATCTTTTGCTCAATCTAATTAATTAATGTTTTCCGCCTTCCTCTAATTTTGCTGACCACCAGAAAGATCTCCTAAGTATCCTTTTTTTTTACCTATCTGGAGGTACATGCTCCATATTTACTCATTTGCCTTCAAACTTAACTCTGCATGTAAGCAATCTGTGCTATCAGATAACAATATCACTGTTGTGTTAGGCCTGCAAAATGTTGCTAATAATGGATCAGATAAGATTACAGCTACTGGTGAAGGGGTTGAATTTAAGACTATCCTTACTGACCTACTCAGGCAAGCTGACTACTTTAATTGTGTGGATATGAAACATGACAGACATGGGAGGAAGCCATTCTGTCTTTAGGGCTCTTGTTTTTGCTGCCGAGGCACTCCATCATTCTTACTGCTTCAGGGCACCAGATCTTTATGACTTACTCCCCCAACAACCTTTGTCACAAACACACACACATGTGCCTTCTGGGACCTTCTGGAGAAGTATGGCACATTCAGCCTGGCCCCCTGGGCAAGTGGGCAGTTCCTGGCCTTCACGGGTTCAGTTCAGGGGGAGATCAGGCAAAAGGTTGACTGTGGAACTTGGGTAAGATTTATGTTTGTTTGATTGTGTGTTTCTCTGCCTCTCTCAGATTGTTCTCTTTAGGCTGACATAATACAGCATTAGCATGCTGTATTATAATGATTTCCTAATATATTCGCTGCTTGCAAAAGCACAAATTAGATTTACTGGAAGTATTTTTCTATGCAGATTGACAGCATTGTATTCTGCCATAAACAGTTTAATCATATTTTCAATTTCCATAATGTCAGGCTTTGTGGAAAAACAAGTGTGTATCTATGCTGAGATGGCCTCATTAAAATGGAAATTATTGCTCTTTGGCGAAGCACTGCAAAACATTGACTTAATGGGTTGATTGTTATTAAAGACCTGCTGGTGGTGGTTTGGGGATTTATCAAGCGTTATCACTTGCCCCTACCACACCAGCATGATAGCTGTTAACCCTTATAGCCAAGCAGCACCTTTTAAGAGGATTGAGGCCGTTCCTCCCTTTGGATGCAAATCTTAAGTATTCAGTCAGAGGTCGGTCATCAAAGAACTCTGGGTCAGTGGTCACTGATGAGTCTGGCCTTTTAATCCCCACACCCTTCATCAGGATAGACTATGGGAGAAGATTCAGAGGGAGTGCCACTCATGATTTTTTTTTTCTCTTCACATTGTTATTGGAGCTTGCATATAGTTCTTTCGAAAGTAAGTTCTTAACTGGGCTTTGTGATGTGATAAGAAATATGACTACATGGGTAAGATTACATTAAATTTTATACCAAAGGTAACACATCTGATACCACATGTGGGACCACAGTGCTTGCCGGCATGAAGAGCAGACATTGCTTATGCCTGCTGATATTTGATCCAAGTAAAACAGGCCCTATCAGTCAACACCTCTTCTGCCTCAGACATGAAGAATTGAATTAGAGAATGGTGGTGGTGTTGACCTGAGCAGCTTGTATAACTCAATTCAACCCTCATGTCCTGATAGGTGTACTGATCCAGGTTTATAGCAGCCTGATGGCTATGCAAACAAACAGTGTCCTGGTGAAAGAGGGAAATCATTTACAATTCAATGCAGGCTCTATGAAGTATGCAATTAATTAGATCTTTATACTGTAAATAAACAGGGAGAAAAGGAATGCTGATTAAGAAGGAATGTAAAGACTGAAAATATACAAAATGGGACTATTGAGAAGTATGTTCTTAGGAACAGAGCAATAATAAATTATGGGAATTTCTTTCTGGCATGGCTGTGATTCAAAGAGGGAAGCCTCTCTATCTCTCTCCCTCTCTCTCTCTTGAGTTACTCTTCCTTCTATTCTTAGATCCACCGGGAAAGAGATCCCTGAGTAAACATTCTCTCTCTATGCTGGAAGAGTTATACTGCTGCTATATTCCCTTGTCTACAATGTTTGTCTTGATGAGGTGGTTGGGTGTGTTAAATGTTTTCTAATGGCAGTTGTTCCATTAATGATGAGACTGTTGACCGCTAGATGACTCTTAAGTTATTCCACCACATGAATGAATTAGATGCACTGTGGGAGGTGATGCACCGGAGGTGATCTGAAGCAGTCATGTATATGGAATACAAATATGTTTTTTAGAAAAGATCAAGAAGCCTTTAGATAATATTTAAAGTATAACTGGCATAAATGGGTTTCAAAGATTATTCATGTGAGTGGCTCATAATATTTTAGGGCATTCGTGGTGTGTTTGTTTATTTTTGCCAAATTTCAACAACATTAGAGCTGGAGAAAAATAGTAAGGGTTATGCTTTCTTCTAATGTGCCTAATTGAGCTATATCGCATGGTGAACTTGGTGGAAAATGAGCGAAGGCTTGGCACATTTTCACTTGTGAACTGGCAGCGGTTCATTTTGTAGTGGCACTCACTCACTTTTTTGATTTGCCAGTTCATCTACAAATTAATACATGTATTTATACCGTTATTTATACCGTTATATATATATATATATATATATATATACTGGCCTTCATGAGAATGTGAGAAACAACTTATTAATAAAACAATATCACATGCAATAAGTTAAATGTTAAGCATAGATCTATGTATTTATGTATTGTTCATTTTAAAACTGTAACAGTTTTTGTCCTACCATAAAGCCCTTCCTCAAAATGAGCTGCTCACTTACAATTAATTATTTTTTTTTTGATACTTGCTCTGTAGAGATTAATATCAGCTCTTTTAGGCATTTCAGAGACATTTACCAAAAAAAAAAAAAAAATTGCTGCACTCCATTCGGGACATTTTAGGTTCCTTATACTCAAGATTGTGCATGTGAACATCCCTCTTCCATTGATTTGGATCTATGTTTGTCTTGTGCATCTACAAGTTCTGGAAGAAATGTCCTGATATATTTGAATTTACTTAGCAATGTCATGATTTAAAAATACGAACAGTAGTTTGTGCCTGTCCAAGAGTATAAACGTTTGTGACTTTTGAACCAGAACTCTAAAATAATTTTTAACCATATATTCATTCATTTTGTTGAATGCACAGGTCTGTTTACCCTCAGAACTGACGGGTAAGCAGGAGGCTCTGTTTTAGCTTCAGTGGAGTGATGGTATCAGGTTTGGCAGCCGCTCTGGGTATGTGTTGGTACCCGTCTATTCTTATTGATGAAAGTGTCTGTTATGTTGCATAAGGCACCTTCTGTAAAGAGCCTAGAGCACATTATACAGTACGTACCCTATTATCTGCCTAAAGCTATGGGATTACTGCAGAAAACAACAGCAGCATGTGGAGCTTATAGTTATTAGCCCCCTGATGGAAGGATGCTTGTCCTCGAGCTTAGATGTTTTATTGTAATCCTGTCCATATGCTTTGTGACAACTCCAGTGTTTTCCCTTGCTTCATGAATTGCAATTCTGAGTCTTAAATAACCGTTAAATGTTCATTATGGTATTGATTTCATTCAATCACTGACTCATCTAACTGGAAATTCACTACAAGATGCTGTCAACCCTTTGCTTCTAGACAAAACAGTTCTTGCATCAATCTCCTGCAACATCTGCTGCCAATTTGGCAAATATTCCCACAGTCTATTTACAAGGGCTCTGGGGTCTGTCTGTCGGGGAGAAAAGGAAAGAAACAGCGAGGCAGACCTATCCACATCCAAAGACTGATAAATGAGGGGTTAAAGCAGACCTCATTGGTAAACAGACATTTTTAAGCTCTACTTATAAAGGGCTAATAATGATGCTGAAACTCAGTCCTCTGGGAGAATCGGTTAGGGAGGCCAGAGCTGTAGGTGAGCCATGGAGGAAGTTTACACTCTAGCACGGCAAATCGAAATTCATTCAATCATCCAACCAAATGCAGGGAGGCTTTGAGCCAAACCAGAAGCAGTGGCTGCTGAGAATAAAGACAAATGTGCCGGAGTGGTGCCAAATGTGTCTTTTAAGAAAGAGCTGAGATCTTGCCAGAACTAAACAACACTGAACAACCCTAGCCAAACTCTTTCATGGTACAGCAACAAAGGGGGACATTTTTAATGGCTATAAACAATTTACCACTGAAAAGATCACAGGGTTGATGCATTGTTGATGGGAAATGCTCACATATGAAATTATAAAGTTCTAGCAGTGTAAATGTTTATTTATATAGAAGCATGCACTGATTTGATTTATTATTATTATTATTATTATTATTATTGTGTAAGAATTTAATGTATTTTATCCATATTTGTTTTTTCTGTTATTTGAGTATGATATATGGTTATAAATGCATATCCTGTGAGTGGCAGTGAGCGTTGATCCATGTTTAGACTGGAAGAGAGGCACCTGATAGCAGTATTGAGAGAGACTATCTGTTGCAGGCTCAAATAGGAAAGAGTTTCAGCCAGAGAATGGTGCCGATCAGTTAACACTTCCTCAGCCTTTCTCCAAAGGACATCCTTTGCCATGGCAACTGCATAAACATTAGACTCTCTCTCTCTCTCCCAGGGTGAATCTGCAGGAAATTTCTGAAGGTGCAATTTATGAAGCATCAGCTAGGGATTATGCTTCTGTACTGCAGAACCAGACTGTAGAGATTTTCAGAGCCCCAGGGAAGCTGAAACAGTGATTGCTTTCTAAATAGGTTAATATTGGTCTTGTGGGCACACAGTATGTATGAATATTTTGAGACCTTCTAATGTCTACACTTACTCACTAGAATTTCTCCTCTTATAATGCAATGATGGTGGTGCTAACCTTGTTCTTGGGTGATACATGTCGTGTGGGGGAAAAAAAAAATCATCCATCCATTTTAACCACCTACTTTAGTGATATTTTATATTGGTCAGGGTCAAAATGGATCCAAGGAACACTGGGTGCAGGACAGGAATACACTAATCCATATACCAGTCCATCACAGGACACACACATTCACACACTCAAACCTAGCAGGCATGTAGTGCTGCCATACCACCTATTTTTATTCAATATAAGATTTTCATTTGATACACCTTTAAGATAGATAGACATGTTAAGATAATTTGTATAGTAGGCTACTACTACTATTACTACTACTAAACGGAAAAGATTCCGTTTCTTAAATATTGAACTTTGGAGCAATAAAGTCATATGGTCTGATGAGTCCAGATTGACCCTATAACCAGAGCAATTGGTGTGTCAGGGTAAAAAACAATGCACTCATCATGCAGAGTGCCCAGGTCTCTGGAGTCAGGGTCTACACTTAGTGATGTTGTGTGGCAATAAAATGAAGTCAGCTGAATACTTGAATGTACTGAATGACCTGGTAATTCCATTTATTTTCTTCTCTTATGGTATGGAAATATCCCAGGAGTCTAAGAGTGGTTCTGGCAACCACAATGTAAACTAGCCACCACAGTTTACACCACAGTTAAAATGGTTAAGGCAGTAACATTTGTACAACTTTTTTTTTTTTTTTTTTTTTAGAGACAGTGTATATTTATAGTTTAGAATATTTGTTAGATATTTCATGTAAGTGATTTTTCTTTTAAATAGTTTAACTATTATTTTAAAAAGATGTGGTTTTGCATGTCATGTTTTTACTTGCATTCTTTAAGGTCCCATATTTTACAATTCCTGTAATAAGTTCATATAGGTTCAGAGGTCCCCCCCAAAATTTATCTGTTGATGCTCCAGCTAAATTAACTCTAATTAATGGTTTAAAAAAACTTGACATTTTTTTCAAACCTCAAGCTCGCTCTGTTACACACTTCACTGTTTTAATGTCTATGTTAATGAGCTACTGCACAGCAGAGAACAGCAGAGCTGAGCAGCAAGCTGAGCATCATCTGAGCATTATCTGCATATATGATGTCACATTAGGGGAAAAAATCTAAGTGGCTTGTTTAAGCACCAGCAACAGACTAAAAACAGGGAATGTTTTATTTTTATATGTTCACACTGGAAACACATTTGAATGTCTACAAATGATGTAAAAGTAAATTTTGCATAATACGTCCCCTTTAAGTATTACAAATTTTTTATTATTTATTAATTGAAAATAGTATAATATAAAATTATAAATCTTAATCATTGACTCAGAGAAATTGTTAAATGACATCAGTTTGTATTTGTGTATGAATGTCCTGCTTCTGCAGCTGCTCTTGTGCTATTGTCTTATAGCATTCCTAAAGTGACTGGTATGATAGACAAGCTCTAGTGTGTTAAATATAGAGATGGATTGGATGTTTTCTTTTAATATGAATAACAATCTAGAGTTGGACTGGATGATTTTCACTGGCAGGTTTTTAGACAGACCTAAACAAAATTATTATTATTATTATTATTGTAGCTAATGTAATTATGAACCATTGCAAATAAGGGGAATTAGAAGCCCTATGTGGTTCAGCAGGTGTCGTCTTACTTGCACTGGATCGACATGACAGTAATTTGGTTGTTCACATTGTCTGTGAACTCTTTGGATTTCTGACTGACCTGCAGCCAAAGCACTGGATACACTTTCCGAATTGCAGTACATACAGTAAGTCACAATGTTTGTGTAGTCGCTTACAGAACAAGATGCCATCAACATCTGGGCTTGCAACGCACTCTTCATTCATTCTTTTCTTATAATCTTAAAATTAGAAGATTGATGCAGATTGATGCAAAGACGCATAAGTGCAAATGTTAGAACTGACCACTTTTACAGGTCTACACGTGCTGTAGAGTATACTGCATGACAGTAGAGTATGAAGTCACTGCAAGCCAATAGCAGTAGACCAAGTCTCATCACCTGTCTCAGAACCTGAAACAAGAAAGGAAAATATACCACCTTTCCTCATTCCTAGTTTTTAATTTTTAATTTACTCTTTGCACAATTTTGATATGCTGCCTGCATTCCTAACAGTCACTTTGCCGACTTTCCCTGGATTTAATTAAAATTAAATGCCTTCCTGTTACTTTTTCGCATAATTTCACTACAATTGGTTAACTTGTAGTGTCCAGGGGCATAATAAGTAATTGACCATAAATTCCTTGGGTAGTAATCAATAACAAGCTATTAAAATTTTTGATATAATTAAAAAGTGTATCATTAAGTTTTTCCTACTACAATGGTAATGCTAAAGAAAAATAGATATATGTGGTCCTGTGTGGTTTGAACAGTAAAACTTGGATCCACATTATATCCTATGTCTTGGAAACAAGTAGGATGAGATAAAAGCAACACATGAAGCATCCTCGAAGAAGTGGGTAGGTGAGCATGGTGAGGATGCAGAGTATCCACAACAACCTTTCAAAGATAAAAGATGGTTTAAACTTTTGCTTTTAGCCCAAGCATTCAGAATAAACTGGAAACAGCAACATTTACAAGACCTTTATGAAGTGTTTCAATTTTACATCTCTCACAGCGTCTCTTACAGAGACTTTATGTGAACCAAGTAGTTTTCTTCCCATAATACTCAGAAATAAAATACTATTGTTATTTTCTCCATACTATAGTAACTATCCAACCACCTATCCATCCATTCACCCATCCAGTCCGACACTTCACCCATGACACTTGCACGTATTCAAGTAATCACATAGTGGTTATTGATTTTAGAGAAGTTATATTCCTAATGGCCTCCAACTTTGTCAACCTACAGTCACATAAATTCACTTGTCTATAAGCATTCACTCACACACCCAATCATCTGCGGGAAATACTATGGCTTGGAAACACAAAATGGCCAATGGCAAAATGGCTTGAAAACACCAAACATGGAGTGAACATGCTAACTCCAGTACTACTTCTTTGTACTTCTTATACTTTATACACTTTATACTTCAGTGATACTACTTCTTTGTTTGATTGTTTGTTTTGTATATAATTTTAAAACAGGGAAGTGTGATGGTATATTTTTATAAAAATCATATTACAGCTTTTTCTCATGAACAATTTCTCTCTTTTAACCATCATACAGTATATTTGTATGTTGTGAAATAAACACAGGGATTAAGACTGTGTTGTTTGCTTTTGTTTGTTTATTTTGATGAGATTAGATTTTCAAGAGTCCATCATGTGGAAAACTTTATCTGAGCATTCTTATGTGTCCATGTTGTTTATATTGTTGCTTCTCTCAGACATATCCATCCATCCATCCATCCATCGATCAGGCTCTTTCTTTTTTGTGATGATGTGGTTAACCCAGGTGTAGTAGGAGTTCTTGTGGTTCCAGTCACAATGGAGCAGCGTTGACAGCAGTGTGTGTTGTGCCTGTTGTTGTGTACTAGTAGACATACTTGATATTTTTGTGTCTTTTTTTCAAAATGTGTTTTTTAAAAAGTGACATTAGGTACAAAAAAATTATATAATAATAATAATAATAATAAAGCAATATCACATGAGCTGTTGTGCTGAATATCAACATGGTTATTATGACTGCACAACCTTGAGTAATATTGCTTTTATTTAACAGTTCCACAAACATCATTTATTATCAACAAAATATAATTTGCTTGTTTATTTAACCAGTTATTTTGCTCCACCAACACATATCCTTCTGTGACTGGCGGAACTAATTAACCATGACTGGCAGAGCTGGAGACTGACAGTTAGTGTAATTAGAAGGAGTGAAAGTAGGTTTAAATTACTGTATTACTGGAAGTAGTGGACAGTCCTGTTAATCTCATAACTATAATTTTACCTTTATTATTATTATTATTATTATTATTATTACTTGTCAGAATTTGTAGAAGCAAAGTGGATGCAGTTACAGAAAAAGTTTAACTTTTAATCAAAACTTGAACAATTAATACAAAATGAAACCAAAAAAACTATGATTTTGATGAAAATGTAATCTGATTAAACTTGGGAGAAACACTGACAGCAACAACAACCAGCAACAAAAGAACAACAACAAAGAGACAGAGTGCAACAACTTGCTATACATCTGAAAGTGCTTATTAACCCTAACATGACCACTGACCTTTGTGGGGGCAATACACAAGGTGGAGCTTAAATGGGGATTGATGTCCACCATGAAGTCAGCAGGGTTTCCCTGGCTACTACTGATATTTTATTATTATTATTATTATTATTATTATTATTAGTAGTAGTAGTAGTAGTAATAGTAGTGTGATATTATTTAGGAGGGCCATAATAATATCTACTGTATTATACCTCTGCAGTAAAACTCTTTTAATGCATTAATATATTATCGATTGCATAATAATTATGTTGTAGGGCAAACTATTACCTTTCCGGATTGCCCAAATGTAGATCAAATCTAGTATGTACCTCAATCTCTCATCACCTGACATGAGTGCCACTGAAGCAGGAATTTACAGGGTGGTGTAAAAGGCTCCCTACATAAATTAACACTATTTTTTGGTAAAATGTCTTGTAAAATATTTTATACTTAACCTATATTTCAATATCCCCCAAATCTAAGCCTACTTGAATTTTACCTCTAGGGGCATGGGATTCCTGGAAAAGATACAGCTTAAAGACTGTTTAAAAGATTACATGCATAAGAACAGATGTGTTAACATGAGCTCATACTGTATGGGAGAAATGACTCTGTGTGTTTACAAATAAATGGCAATCATGTACATGATCCTGTACCATAACTGTCCCTATTTATAGAGACTTTTGTGACACCATGTGCAGTCTAGGCTGAATCAGCCCCAGCATCACTTCTTCATACCATTTTATGTATTTCTTTCTTTTTACCGTTGTTTCAATAAAAGTCCAAAATAATTAACCTTAAGAATTTAACAGCAAATAATCTTAATCTTAAAAAAGACAGGGTGCTAAACCCGGTTATGAAAGTCAGTTATATTTCTTCACATATAAAATATTCAGAAATGACTAAAGCAGAATTCAGAAGCAATTTGGAAAGTATTTGTGATATTCACTGATGAAGGTGTGTGACAAGATCAACAGCAGCGGGATCTCCTTGTAAGCTGAAGTTTTACAATTTCCCTTCACGGGAAGTTTCAGCAGGACAATGCCCATGTGGAAAAAGAAACTTCATGGAGACATGATTTGCCATGGTTGGTGTGAAGAACTCGAGTGTCCCACACAGAGCCCAGTTCACAAACCATAATACTTCAGGACACAATGAGATTCTATACAATTGTGTGCTTCCAGCTTTGAAGCAAAATTTCATTCCATTTTAATTTCAAGGCCCACACATATTTATAGTAGTCAGTTATAAAATACTTTTGGCCAAGTAGTGGTTCTCATGTAGAATGCTATAGGCTCCTCCAAATCCCATGCCGTTGATCTTGTCACACAATATCAGTGAATATTACAACTACTTTGCCAATTGCTTCTGAATTCTGCTCTCCCTGAAGTATCTTTCTGAGTGAATATTTAATCGTCCTCCTGTTTGGATAGACTTTGATAGACTGGTGGAATGGCATGGTGCACTGGGCAGCTGTAGCCTTGGCTGAGCTGCTACTTGGCCCTGGTGTGATAATCCTGCACTCACTGACATTGGGTGGTATGGTGGAGGTCCAGAACATTTGTGTGTTCTGTACATCCACACTGTCTGTGTTTATAGTCAGTTTCAAACATTACAGAGCAGTGTCATCACCAAACACCCTCGAAAGGGGGAAAAAGAAAACTTTCAAGGGTCTGTGTTTAATAAACAATTCAGCAAAGGCAATTATCTAATCCAACATTTACAAAGATTTGCTGTTGGATCCACCGTCTTTTCACTCATCAGGCCGTTATCACGTGAAGAATTCTTTAATGCTTTAAGAACCTGATGTAAATGTGATGAAATGAAAACCTAATTCACAGTGGAACAGTGTAAATGTGTTAGCATGGTATCTCTCATTATCAGCGTATGCGGAGGTGTGGATCCTAGCTCTTAAAGCTAGGTGCTTTTATTATTCAAGCAATCACAGGAAGCAGTGCAGAGCACCAAGACAGCAGGTCCACTCCAGCTGCAGTCTAAATTGATGTCAGCTTTACTCTGAACTCTGAAGTGAAGTACAGTCTGTTCTAGAAAAGCATGTCTGACTGGCACTGTTATGTCTGTGTGTGGCTCAGCTGGCAGTGCACATGGATAGGAGAGAGATGGCGTGGGAGCTTGAGTTTGCTAGTTTTTATCTCCTTGTTCTCTCAGAGGTTTCAGAGAGTTGAACTGCATTAAGATATCATTATGGAAGGAAGAGTGTAGTAAGGTGGGTGTAACTGAATTTCTTCAAAAGCTGGTTACAAAATGAAGCATTGGTACTGCACTGTATGTTCATAGTTTTAAGTGATCTAATGCAATCCTGAAGATGGGAGCTGCCTCGTCATCATTCAGATAGCTTCAGGAATTGTACAAAAAAATTCAAGGGGGTTGGTGCGTTTTTTTTTTTTTTTTTGGGGGGGGGGGTGTAGACGACCTACAACTAACAATGCAAAATGATTGAATAGTTTTATTAACAAAATATAAACTTAATTAAATCAAATTGGAGCCATGAAAACAATACACATGCACTTAAACATGCAGTTGTCATGTGATCCTTTTCATGGCTCTCATCTGGGGAGGATTATAAAAACAGAATAACAATCTACATAAACATCAGTAATTAAATAATTTAATTAAATAGTACTGTAGTTTTGTATGACTACGCACCAGTCTTTCTCTCTCTCTCACTCTCTCTCTCTCTCTCTCTCTCTCTCTCTCTCTCACATACACACAAATCATCAAATTACTATTATGGCATTTAAAAAAACCCTTTAACCCTTTTGTACCCAAGCATGTGGGTGAAGCCAGAAATGGAAAGTATAATGAAAAACAAAACCTCTTCTTTAAATTGAGAATAAAATTACACAAATTGGGTAAAGCTGTCAGTCATCGCGTCTCTGCTGAGAGGATTCGTGCACATGTATCATACCTTCAGTTCTCTTCTTTTTAAAATATGTCAAAAGCTGTGCTTGAACCGTTCTCTTGGCCGTTGCAAAAATGCAAACAGCGTGAAAAATGACACAAATTTGCATAGGCTTGTTACATATATTGTTACAATATTGAATTCTGATTGATAAATTCAGTTATTTATAGTTTGTAGATGATCATACTGTACAAAGAAAGTTTTAATATTTAATTTTCATGACAAATATTACATATTACACAGCATTATTAATCTAAAGGGGATGGTAAGGGGATGTCATTTTTTTTAAATCAAATCGATCCCTGTATATAGTCTTAAGGAATAATTCTCCAGGTTTCCCAAAGGACTTTTTTTTTGGCTTTCAATTTTGGCAAGTTTTTGGCTCTTATTTTTTAGTCCAGTCTCTGTTCCAGTTCTAGTGGATTTTTTTTTTGTGTGTGTGTGTGTGTGTAGTGGTAATACATAATACTGAATGGTTGAAACAGATGAGGGGGGAAATGAGGTTGCTGCTGAGGTTGTTACTTAAACAACCAGTGTAACCCCTATAATAGTACAGATAGGGCATGCCACCATGCCAACAAGAAACTCAAACCATGTCTGCTGTACATGACAAGACATTTTTAAATGATCTTGTCCAACGTACACTCATGTAGTGAAATAATTATTTGGTCCGGTGAAATATTATCTGTCCGGTGCTGCTTGGAATGTGTCCTGCCTGCTTCAATCTGATACTTTTCTGACAGCTCTGTTACAGTAAGAAACAAACAACCCCGGGAACATTGTTATGCATGAATGCACTCATTTTTTGGTAAACAGTGAACTGATTGAATCAATTTTCAACTGAAGTACTTAAGTGTGAGCACCTGTAACATGCAGGGTGATGAAAGTGAGTGGCAAAGGCTTCTTTCATTTCAATTCTAATATTTGTAAATCAGACATCGCAAACAATGATAGCAGCTCCCTAATGCTTGCAAATCATATATAAAATAAGAGTGTACTGAGTTGTCTTCTAAGTGAACTTATGTCTGTTGTGGGCATAGCGTTACATTTAATATCTCTGTCTTCCCTCATCAGTCCAGTTAAGTTTCGTGCAGTGCCGTGGCTGAGTTGTCAAAAAACAAAGATGCAAAGCACATTTCGGCTCAAGTACAGTAAAATGTACTTCTGCCTAAAATAGCATTTAAAATAATGGCAGTTTTATTCACTGCTTTTTAGTATTGCCCATAGTGGGGATAATGATTGCCAAAAGACATTTAACAGTCTCGTTCGTTCACTAGCATTTAATAGCTAACCATATTTGGTCTATCTGCTTAGCTGCTGTTTCTGTTTATTGAGGCTCTGTGTAGGTAAGAGCATTTCCGTACACATGCAATGTGATAAGAACTCACAGGATTGGGACTAAGTAACTGTGTGGCCATAGGAAAACCACTTGTTAGTGAGACTAATCTGAAAAAAAGGTTTCAATTTGCTAGGGAACATAAAGATTGGAATTTGGCGCAATGGAAAAACGTCATGTGGTCAGATTAACCTTAGCCTAAAGTGATTGGTGTGTCAGGGTAAGAAGGGAAGCACATCAAGCGATGCACCCATCATTCACAGTGGCCATTGTACAATCCCCTGAAAGCAGTGTTATGATCTGGTGTAGCTTTAGTTGGTCATGTTTAGGACCTGAATGTACAGAATGACCAGGTTATCACATCAATGGAGTCTTCCCCTACGGCACCAGCATGTTGAAGGATTCAAATTTTCATCATGATCTATTTTGTGAAGTGCAATAGTACAAGTACATCAATATTGGTCTTGTTTTATTGTGTCAAAGGATATTTTTCATAAAAAAAATACACTCATCTCTAGGAGACAAAAAGTTTGTACAGATTAACGTGGTACCTTCAGGCATTTGGAAATTGGCCCCAATCAATATCCTAGGAGATTGAGACGGTACATGATTTTTGCAGAGGTCTTGGCTATTTTTTTCCATTTTTCCATGATTTCAAACAAAGAAGCACTGAGTTTGAACATAGGCCTTAAAGTTCCTCCCCACTTCTACATTGATTTTGAAATGAAACACTCAAGATGTGAACAAAGTCAACACTTTCAGCTTTAATTCAATGGAACTGACAAAAGTGTAGTATTAACCACTCAGGAATTATAACTATTTTCATACAAACACCTAGGCACATTTTGGTGGAGGCTCATAAATAATGGAACAAACTAATATAATTACAAACATAAGAATTGCCTTTAATGCTCAGATGAAAATCTTTAGCAGTCAATGACCAGATGAGTTTCTTCCCTCTAGATGATTTGCCAGGCCTACTGCAGTTGAATTCAGCTGCTGCTTTTTTGTTGGTCTTTCTGCCTTCAGTCTTGTCATCAGTAAGTGAAAAGCATGCTCTACCGGGTTGAGATTACTGTAGGTGACTGACTTTACCAGTGAAGAATATCCCATTTCTTTTTCTAGCTTTCACTGTATGTTTTGGGTGATTCTACATCTGCAATATGAAACATCATCCTATTAGTTTTGCAGCATTTGGCTGAATCTGAGCAGAGGGTACAGCAGTCAAGTCATCAATAAACATGAGCGACCTGATTCCATTTGCAGCCATACACACTTACATGTATGCCACAACACTACCTCCACCATATTTGACAGACGATATGGTATCCTTTGGATCATGACCTGTTCCTTTTCTTTCTCTATACTTTTCACTTACCTTCATTCCAATGCAAGTTTATTTTGGTTTCATCGGTCCAAGGAATCTGGCCAAGTTTCTTCAGACCATTCAAGTGTCATAAGTACGCAAACATTTCACAAAAGTGCTTTTTGTTATTAAATGCAGCCCTGCTCTACTATCACTTGCACCCTTGTGTTTCATGCTCTGTCCACAGTTAATGTACAGTACTTGCATGTACGTGCTGACAAGCAGTTTGGTGAAGTGAACTGCAAAACACCAGGATGTAACACTTAACTGCCCGTCCAAAAAAATTGCACATTCTTATATTTGGTTGGACCACCTTTTTCTTTAATTATGGCAGTGACATCATTTTGATAAGTTTATGCAATATCATACGTAATTTTTTAAGATGATATTGATGCTAGGAGAGTCTGACCGATATATGCGTGATGGAAGATGAGAG
Organism: Heterobranchus longifilis; assembly: GCA_028570985.1. Lineage (NCBI taxonomy): Eukaryota > Metazoa > Chordata > Actinopteri > Siluriformes > Clariidae > Heterobranchus > Heterobranchus longifilis. Next base: position 21,987,977 of record JAOVVB010000037.1, on the reverse strand, counting down.
AGTCAGACTGAGTCAGACTGCAGTTTTGTGAACCTCAATCATGCTTCCATGTTCTTTTTAGACAGAAGAGGCTTTCTCCAGGCACCCTTCTAAACAACCCATACACGTTGATTCTTCGTCTAATTAAAAGATGTAACTCTTGCTGGGATATCCACTCCTGGGAAGACCGTCTTTAATGCTTTCCACTGGTGAATAGATCTGTCTCACTGTAGAACACTGAACTCCTAAGTGGATTTATAACTCTTTCCAGACTGATGTGCAGCAACAATTGTTCCTCTACAACCATTGCTCATGGTTTTCCCACTTGGTATTGTGTTAACACACACCTGAATGCTCCAGACCAGCAAACTGCCAAAACTTCTCCTTTTATAGGTGTCTGCACACCTGCTGATGATCAATTAGTTAAGGGATGATGATTAGCAGCTCCTGGCCACAATTTACCCTCTTTAATCTTGTAGAATCTGTAAAGGGGTTCTTAGTATTGCCCATTTTTTTTCTTTTTGGTTTAATTTTTGTTAGATAAATAATGGAACTGTGAAAAAAAGTCATATGTTGTTATTTGTCTGAGGTTGTATTTGCATAATCCAAAGAGCAGAGACAATCAGATAATTTTTAGAATGCTTTATATATACTGTATATATAAAGCTTGTGGTTTGGGTTTTAAGCCAAATTCCAATATAGGTTCTGTGCTACAGCCACAGTTTGCTGCTTGTTAACTTGTATTGTTCCATTTAATTTGCAATTTGCAGTCTGTTTTAGTGTTTATGGAATTCCACAAAGCCACTGTTAAAAGGCGCTTTTAGTTGAAGCCATCTGACAGTGATTTCCCCCCTCAAATCTATATAATTTCATGAAGGCTCCCATCCTTTCAAGTTCCCAATTGCTGTCAGTGGCAGAGCTCTGGCTTACTGCGGGTGCAAATTACAGGTCAACTTGTGTTGCTCTATTGTTTACACAGTGAAACCGCTTGTGTTTAACCACAAAGCAGTATGTAACACAACTTCCTTTCAGTTTTAAAAGGAGGAGCTGAAATAAATCGGGCAAAAATATGATTAAAGCAAATACCTCATTTTCTTCTCATAACAATCGCTGCATATGTTATGATTTGAAGCAATGATTTTAAGTAGCCATGCTACACTGGCATCTCCGGTTCTTTCTGTAATCATCATGTTTCATTGTTACCTATGCAGTAATCTCCTTGATTTTTCCCCTCATTATTTTTATTATCTCACAAACTGATACTTTAAGACAGAAAGTTTTTTTTTTTGTGTGTTTCAAGTATATAATGGACTAATGAGTTTCTGATATTTGTTCTCCCATGTTTTTACCAAATATCATCCCAAATAGCATTAAACTCTTGGAGTCAATCTGTATATCATCTCCAGCATTGGTTCCTCATATTATTTGGTGTATTTTTTTATTTATTTAACAGCTCAGCCATATAAGAAACTTATAATGGAAATCTTTAAGAAGACATTCATATTTAGAATTTGATTATTTAAATTTTTGCTCCTTAACGAATACACAACATCAAAGGATAGCAATACAGAACTTAGGCATCACAGCAACTAACTGCCTAACGGTTTATTTGCCAATATACTTTTTTTCCACTTAGCACAAGGCCTTGTCCCATTTTACAATGTCACCAAGTCCCTGTGGAAAACTCCTGTTTACTGGCATAAACACAGCAATAATGACTGCAGCAGCACCCTTACCCTTCTGAAACCTTACGTCTCCCTGGTTACAGCACTGCCTCCACAAACACCATTTGTGCGCTAAACAGTCGGTAGGATGTATTGAGCTTCTCCCAGATCAACAGCTGTTACTAACCATCTGAATAATATACTGTAATAATACAATGACTGGTATGTGCCTGACTGTGCACTGGCTTTTTTCCAAAATCTACCAGGAAATTTGAATCTAAGAAGTCATTTGAATGTCTAATCCTTGGGGACAGATTTTTGGTTCACTGGTAAAGTAAATGATTTGAAGTTCAGTGCATCAAATCTCCTCTGGGTTCCCAGACCCCTATTCCTGAAGTAGTCCATCAGAGTCACTCATTCCCATGGGTACTTTGAATAAACCACACAAAATCAGTCCTCTGATTGGAGCAGTAACCAGAGAGCCAGGCATGCCTAAAAACGCTGTGGACGTTCTCCATATCACTCATTTGTGCCTAACCGCAACCTCCCTGACTCTGAATTTGTGCTGATCTTGTTTTTGTGACAAGCTCAATGAACCGTCACCTCAGCAGAACTGCCACTGTTAACACAGCTGAGGTGCATTAGGCTTGTGTTATTCTTCCTTTTCCTACCTGGCTCCAGGCCCTATACTGCAGTCCCAATGTTTTCCTTCCTCTTCATCGCAGTGACAGACATCAAGTGCAAGTTGCACCTCGTCGCAACTCTAATGCCCTTAATTGTCTCTGATGTTAATGTCCGTTCTTGAGCTTTGACAATGAAATGGCAGTTATTTGACAGTGTGAGGTTTGATCCAGTACCCATCAACATGGATGATTATCCAAAGTAACTAAGCTGGAAAATGATACTAAGGACCCTGTATTCATCCATCAGTTAGTATCACAGGTCAGATGGTTACAGTAAATGCTTTTACAGCGTAGTGGGAGAGACTAGCTTGCAGCTGTCCTGCAGATATTATTGCTTTGTTATGATCTAAAGTCAAAGTAGAAAATTCATTTTTACAGCTTCACATTTCTCACTTACCTGCATCATAAATAATCAATAAAGGCACTTAAGAGTCATGCATCTGACACACATTACCTACTTCTGTGATATTCTTAGTCCATGCCACAGCCACACTAGAATTTCAAGTGTCCGCTAGATGTTGTAGCAGACAAAGTGTCGAGACTGCTTCACTCCTCAGAAGTTAGAGGAGCCATCTGGGATGTTTAACTGCCTCCTGGCTTAGTCTCTCTTACCAAAACTACACTAAAGCTCTGGCTCTTCATTGTCATGTTCTGTATCACCTTGGTGACCTCCTGTTCAATTATACAGCTGACCCGGGTTTGATGACATAACCTCTTCAGATTGGGGTGTGCTTGCCCTGTGGGGCGGCCTGTTGCCTGTCAGGCCATGTCAGCTTCACATGTTAAGCAGACACTTCCCAGATCAGTCCCTGTGGGCTCAGTCCTGCTGAAAGGCTCCAGGCAAACCTTTCATTTCCCTCAGACTTTTCATTCTTTGTACCTACTGTCAGCTGCTCATTTACAGGTCAAAACTCCAAAACAGAGAGATTTTAATGAACTCCTGCGAGATCTTTCTTAGAGAATTATATTTCTGGATCGTTTTCTTAACCCATGATTGGTTTCTTATTGACATGTTTACAAAAACAATGGAATAAAAAATGCAGAAGCTTTACTGCGTGATCCTTTATATCACTGGTCATAACTATTCATTTTTTGTTTAAACATTTATTAATATTATTATCCACTCATCCTTTACCTACACTGCTTGTCTTGTGTAGGGTTGGGGGGCTGGATCGGATGTCATTCCATGCTAATCAACATTTACCAAATGTCTTTGGACTGTGGAAAGAAACCAGAAAATCCACCAAGCACGGAAGACTGTAGATGAGATTTAAACCTAGTTATATTATAGTTTATATCGAGGCGGCATGGTGGTGTAGTAGATATCACTGTCGCCTTGCACCTCCAGGTTCCGGGTTCGATTCCCGGCCAGGTTCGATTCCTGTCTCTGTGTGCGTGGAGTTTGCATATTCTACCCATGCTTGGTGGGTTTCCTCTGGGTACTCCGGTTTACACCCACAGTCCAAAGACATGCAGATTAGGCTAATTGGCAAATCCAAAATTGCCCATAGTGTGTGAACGAGTGTGTGTATGTGTGTGCCCTGTGATAGATTGGCACCCTGTCCAGGGGGTGGCCTGCCTTGTGCCCTCCTGGGATAGGATCCAGGCCACCCGCAACCCTGAATACAGGATTAAGCGGTATAGAGAGTGAGTGAGTAGTTTATATTGTTTTTCTCTTTATTTAAACCCCAACAATGATTTTTAAATGTAACAATCCTTCATAATTATTCTCCTGTCTATATCAAACTGTTAAAGTTGAGAGAATTTTAAATGTAAACATACAGAACAAATACTAAAAGGATGACTGTTGAAGAATTGTAGTAGTCAAACGTAAAATGTTAAGCCCAATATCACGTAGGTTCCCTTTGTGTCTCAGGGGTAGCTCCGGCATCCCTCAGGGCATGATTCGAGAAGGGGTGTACTGTGGTGTCTGGCATTAAGATGTTAGCGGTGGATGCAATGGATGCTGTAGGTTGTGGGTGGGGCGCCAAGGATTGGATTAGTTTGTCTGGCGCATTCCATAGATACCCAGTTGGACTGGGAGTTTTGAGGTCAACAACCTTGAAGTCTTTGCCTGCTAAGGCAGTGGCTGCAGCAGGCTGTGATTCATTGTGTGTTCTGATACCTTTTGTATTTTCTAATACCCTTATTGTGACCAACTTTTTTCAGCAATTTGTGCTACAAACAGAGTGGCCTTTCCTACCCACAGACATAAATAAGCCTTAGGATCCCATGATCCTGTCACCAGTTTACTGGTATACAAATGATAATGTTATTTAATTCACATGGCAGTGATGTTAGTGTTTTGGAACCATGTTGTGGAACCAGTGTCATATGTGTCATATGTACAGCATTATATGAATGGACAACTCAACGCTTGATTCTTAAAATAATATTTTTAATATTACTTATTATCATAAAGATATATTTACACACTTTACAGAAATAGAAAATAAAAAACACAAAGCTACGCATGAAAAGAAAAAATAAAATAAAATAAGTACTCCAAGAGCTAAAGCTTATCTTTTATAAATTAGAACCCAAAAGCTCAAATATGTACACAGTATTTCAACCATTTCTGATACACTTTATTTATTCATTTATTTATTACTTTTTTTCTTTTTTTTCTTTTTTGCCCAGTTTAACATCAAAACAGAGACAGAGACTGTACATTTGGCCTGGTGAGTTCTAAGAGCACACACCATGAACAAGAAAGATGAGGATTTAATACCTTGTTTTTGCTGTGTTTTCCACATGCCCTAGTAATACTGTTGATAAGCCATAGCTGGCTGTGGACTATGCAGGTATCCTCAGATTTTATATATATGTATGGGTGTGCTGAACAAACTGGCCATGTTTCTGAAGAGAGATATTCACATGGAGCTTGCTTGCTTTAGTCTGGGTGTGAAGTTTCATTAGATGCTATTGGGAAAATCAAGTTATTCTCAGCCCCTCACCCACGGGATTTCAAAATGCAGTTATCCTGTTGATTGCTCAGCTAGTGGACATGTGTGAATACGTGGGATTGAATTTCGGCTATTTGATCCCTAAGACTCTACATTGCACATGCGCAGTGGTGCATTCATCAAAAGCAAGCAATCAAATGTGTTGCTTGCCGGTCATTTTATTTTGCCTCACTTGGTAAAGTGTGAGACAGCTGATAGGAAAGTGGAAAAATGCATTTATGACAAGGCAAAATAATTAAGTACTGCCTGCAGTCTTTGAGGTCTCCTTCTGTCCATTAGAAACTCACGTCTTAGAGACTAGAGTGTCTGCATTTCACTTGCCACAGCTCTCTTCACATGCAAACATTCACTCAACTCCTTTCTTTTCTACACATCCCATGACAGGCATATGCACATTTCTATAGCAAACATGATCTAAGCATAAACAGCATCTTTGTGAACAAACTAGTGGAACATGCTCTGAAGTGCATAGGAACATTACTCAATCATTGAAAGTCAACAATGGAGTGCATCTGGGCAGAAACACACGAGAAACTAGGTGGAGCGTTCTTTTTAAGTAAACTAAAAAGACAATTCTCCAACAGTAAAGTATTGTTTGAGTCTGGCTGCATTTGTTCTCTTTTCATGACAAATTTCATTAGCCTGATATGTTGATAGGTGGCTCAGGCTGCATCAGGCAGGAGAGAAAGGTGTGAAAGCTCTCATGTGTCCACAACACCTTGTGTGGTAGCGGAATTTTCTGTACTTTTTTTTTTCTTTTTCTTCCAAAATATGACCACACACGCGCACATATAAAATACAGCTTTCCACACTGTATTCAAAAGTAAGCTTTGGACAACCAGCTAGACGAGAGTCAGTCAATAAAATTGTCACAATACACTGGAAATTATTACATGCCAAGAGAAAGTGTTGGATTTTTTTTTTTTCAGCAGCATAATGGAATTGCAAAAGTGCAGCCTTGCATGCCCATACAAAAAGGTGTAGCAAAGCTGCTAGGGGTATCTTCTATACCAGGCTTTGGATGTTGATGATGGGTTTGTCTTTGGACATGTGAGCCAGCAGATAGCCATCACTAAGGGCTTATGTTATGTAGCAGTGATGGGGGTATTTTTATTATTTTCTTTTAACAGATACAAGGTTGGAATTGTGCTGAAACACTGCTTTACTTCATTCTGTGAATGGGGTAGCTCAGCTGGTGCAGATGTTCTAGATACATTCATGAATAACCTTGTGGATGCGGAAATTGTCCTGCACCTCTTTTAGGAAAAGGAACAAGTGATTTTAACCCTGTCTCTTTGCTTTCATCCCATTTAATGTATCACAACAGACCTTGGGTAAGTTACTCATCTACTCAGATATTCTGCCCTGCTAAGGTGTGAGACAAGCATGTCTCATTTTGAAGGAGCATTTATGAAACATCTCTGTCTACATCTCTGTCTAAGAGTGTATAAAAAACATAATAATAATAATAATAATAATAATAATAATAATAGAGACTGGAAATATTTGTGTTTGCAGTAGCCAGTGATTATATCCATTTTTCTTCAAGGTGAGCTTGGGGGGGTGTGTTTTTTACTGCTAGGATTCTTAGGCACGCTCTCAATGAGAGTTGTTCCTGCTGCAAGGCGTTAATGGTGGAGGATTTTTCCCTAAATTCCATGTAGAGAAATGGCTTATTTGGAGAGTGGGGGAGGGAATTAGCTGCTGATTTAAGAAAAACACCAGCCGTGTTATTTGAGCAACACAATTATGTATATGGGTAACAGTCTTGTAAAAGCCTCCTGTCTCTGAATTATAGTTGCAGGAAAAATGAGGGTCTGATGCTAATGGAACAATGTCTGCTCTGTGGGTTATCTTAGATTATAGAGTGTTACATGGATATGACAAACCCTCAGAAGAAGAGGGTATGTGTGGTCACGAACTAAGCCAATTTGTCAATGAGCTCAGACTCCAAGGGCCTCGGACTCCGGCTAACCCCCTATGAGGCCCATCTGAAACAGATTAGCAATGGCCGCTGCAATCAAAGCAATGGCCACCTGTGATGAAGAGGCTCAGGCTAAAAGGCAACTGCTCCCAAAACAGGGAGAATGATAATGCTTATAAAAACTGAATCTGAATACATAGTTATAATGGTGAATACATACACAGGGAAATATATATATATATATATGTGTATATATATAACATTTAGATATAACATAGATATGTTGTACTCTGTATTTGAACAGTGCATGTTTAAGCATGTTTTTGTATCAATTTCTTTAAATAAATGCACATAAAATAAAACAATTCCAGTACAGGCTTCTCTTACAGCACCCTGAGAAAAAAAAATTGAAACCAGATAGAATTCAAAGATTAAAAAAGTAATAAGTTCCACTATGGTGTAAAATAAAGGCATATTATTGTGTCAATCAAATATCTCTGTCCTAGGGGGCAATTCAGCCTTCAGCACAGCAGTCAGAGAAGAGAGCACTACTGGTTGGTATGAAAAACAGACTATTACTGCATCTTCAAGAAGTTTCTGCTTTGAAAGATTTTTTTTGGTCTGATTCGTTTAAACTATGTTTATTTGCTACCATTGTTGTTATCAGTTGGATATCAGAAAAACATCTGATGTTAAACATACATATGCTTAGGTGTTTCAAGACTTAAATAAGAGGTAACGTTCATTTGTCTCTTTTTTTTTCATTCTCATGGCAGCATCGCATAATAGATTTACTATTTGGCACTTCATTAAAGGAGAGGTGGTTTGCTGAGCAGGGCAGGCTGACCCCACCAGTTAACAGTCATGTATGTCTGCTGTGGTGAGATGAAGAGTCGGGGTGGATGACAGACATGACACATGGTCAGTAGAGTAGTGCAGTCCTATAAGGGGACACTGTGGCTTAAACCTCCAGATGTTGGGTGTCTATAGGATAATGCATAATACACTTTTGATTGCAAAACCTCAAGGAGCAATAATCCTGAATGAAGGTCGTGTAATTATTAAAAAAAATATGAAATGCAATTAGTTTATATACTATATGTATTTGTGATTTACCTGACACTTTGACATGTTTAATGTAAAGCAACACAATTCAGAGGTAAGTATATGATCAGCAGTGGTAGCTAAGTAAAATAAAATAAAATAAAATAACATGTTGTAGCTACGTTTATCAGACATAAGATAAAATGAAATGAGCATTGTTATCTTTGTCAAAAGGTCGAAGTGGATGAAAGTGGTGAAGTTTTCAATAGTGCCTTTACCTTCACGTCACTGTCACTTTCCTCCCATATCACATTTGTTCACACCAGAATTTGCCACAACACAGCACTGGAACAAAGGGCATCTTTACACAGCAGAGAATGGGATAGCACACCTCGAAGAAAAAACTGACACTTTTGCATGAAGATTGTTTTGGACCAGGCTTCTCAGTGCTCACACGTCATGCAAAGTGTGGCAATGAAAGAGCTTTAGAAAGCTAATGAGGAAAAACACTGGAGGACAGACAGAGAGAGAGATGGACAGACAGAGATAGAATCTGATAGCTCAGCGCTATCCCCCCACCCCACCCCATTCCTGGCCCAAAATTCTTCATAGAGAGTGAGTGGCTTGTCCTGGTATTTTGTGGACAGAAGAAGAGTTTCTTGAAGAACCAGCAGGTGCTATGGGACATCACTCTTCAAGCTGGGCTGGAAAGACCCCTTGTTACAGGGCCCTCCCTAAGACAAAGGAAGAGCATTGAAATCAGAACCAAAGGGGTGGGCGCTCAAAGCAGAGCCTGCAAGAAAAAGAAACAAAAAGTCTGTAAAACTGTAATTGGTGACTACTATAAATATGTTTGCAAAGTTCAAGTTGAATAAAATTCATATACGTAGGCACTTAAAGCAGATTTAGTAATCTTATGCATCAGGTCTAAATATGGTTATTATTACAATATTCTCAGCCTTAGACATTCTGCTCATGGGCCAGGAAATATGTAT
>JAOVVB010000037.1:21945170-21977741 GCA_028570985.1 Heterobranchus longifilis | reverse complement strand
AGCCACAAGCTGAGCACCATATGGCACAAGGAGCTAGATATAGTCATATATAGTCAGATATATGGTGAGTAAATGAGATCTTTGTTTGTCATTGGTCATGTCAGTCAAGGTGCCTCTCCATGTAAAAGTATACAGTTATTAGTTATATTTATTGACAAATTATTCTAGGAACTACTAAAAAATTGAGACAATTGGCAAAACCAACACACACACACACACACACACACACACACACACACACACACATACACACAAATCAACATATGACTTTAATCTTCATAAAGAAAGTTCTTCCAGAACAGTAGGCCATGCTACAACATGCCTTGAGCCATGTGTCTGTGTAAATCAAGGTTATCATTTTAATCCGTCTTTTCAACTTTTCGGCTCCCAACTGATTGTAAGGATAGCTTTGATCAACAACAACAACAACAGCCTCCATTGACTTATAGAAAGCAGCATCTCTAACATGCTTTGATAGATCTAGGAAAACAGATTTAAATCTCACCATTTTGTTTTATTTGTGAGTAATTTTGCACTGTGTCCTCATCCAGGTACATTAGTTTGCTCTGTTGTTCTACTAACCAACCAGAGATGTCTGTCAAACTAGAACGTGACTCTCCAACCATTAAATAAAAATAATAAAATGTGACCCTTTAACTAGTCTGAAATTTCTCTCTGTACTGTATGTTCTTTAAGGTCTTTAAAGAAAAGGTTTCCTGTTTCTTTCTTTAATATAATGGCATTTCGACCTCATAAAGGGCTGTTCATGTTCATGCTGTGGTTCCATTATCACAACCTTCAAGTCCCATTATGCAGCTGAACTTATAGCATCTTGTTTTCTACCCAACACATGATGCAGTCTTGTATAAAGTGTGTCTTTAAAAAAAAAAACGTCTAGCCATGCTTGATGCTTTAGAGAAACTCAAATGGCTTGTAGCATCTTAAAAAAAAAAAAAGACTAATGTCTTGAGTTACTAAATGATTGATTTAGTAACTTGACAGAAAACATTGCAAGCTGATTTACTAATAGAGTATATAATAAAATAAAATATAATCATAAAAATGTGATTAGGAAAGTTAGATTCAAATTTAGAATACAGAGTTTAGGGCATCAGTCATCAGTATATGAAAGCAGAAAGTTACAAGCCAGTCTGTGCAAATTTCAGTTTGAATCAGATTTATTTTTAACCATCTTTAAATGTCACTTGAATCAATTTTCTGATTAACAGAAATGTCACTGATATAAAGTAGGCAGGCACTGCAAATAGAAGCATAGGCATTTTTTCTTATATAATATGTGATATATTTCCTTACATTTCAGACCCAAATCGCTTCAAATTTTTACAACAGGAAATCTAATAGAAGTTGTTCTCATGTACGCAAGACAGGACTCTTTACATAGAGAATCTTTTGCCAAGCGTCACAGCATTTGCTTGTTTGCCTGAGGATCCAGAGCTTTGGGCCACCCTGCCTAATATTTACAATTGTTTTCTGTCTTTATGAGAATTCATTGAAGTTCTTTGCAGAAGAAGGAATGTACAGTAGTCTACATACGGCATATGGTCTATTTCAAGCGATACTTCTGTGAGCTTTAATGGTCAGTTAAGAGTGCTGTGATAGCTCTGCTGGTTACATATAAACTTGTCAAAACAAGTTTTGTCAAGTTTGTCATCCAAGAAGAGAAAGTCAACTTGTTCTATTTCTTAGGGACATGCACTCATCCACAGTCTAGTTTAATTTAAGGAACAATAACTGTCCCAAGAAGAGGATGAGTTGTCATTTGAGTCTGCTTTCTCTCATGATTTCTTCTCACACAGTTTTTTTTTCTTGCAGCTTTTTTTCTTCTGGTTTAATTATTACAGTAGGTATCTAATTCTAAATCCATATCCAGATTTCTGTAAATCTATAATATGTCCACTGTAAAAAGTGCTACGTAAATATAATGTAATTGAAGTGTTTGAAATCCTTCCACTTGCCAAGTTCACTGTCTTGCTGATACTCAAGAAACAAATGAGCAAATGTGATGAAAAACTTAGAATGCTTTTTTTTTTTTTTCTTCAACTGTTCCCTGCCTATTATCAGACCTAGAAGAGAATTTTTTCTTCGGGTCAGGCTTCACCCAGTTTTGGCATGGTTGATGAAGTGCAATGCAGCTTTTCTCACCCATTGGAATTGTGACATGTTGTACATTAGCCAGATGCAGGTCAAAGGCTCAGTACATGGTTGTCCCAGGTGGGGAAAATTTCTTTGATTTACTATGTGGTTCATATTTTCTCTTTGAAAAATAAGTATAGTCAAGCAGCATTATAGTGCTAGACTGGACGTGTGACAAACTTTATACAGATTTCATTAGATTAGATGAATGTTGTATTTTGAGAGTGCATAATTGTTCTCATGATGCCATTCACTTACGGCTTGACTGGCATGCTAGTTAAGCAAAATGAGCCGGCTCAGTCAGCTATGTCTGTCGGGATATGGGTGAAAAGGCTGAACAGGATGAACTCTGAACTCCAGGAAGGCATGAGAGGAGCCGAAGAAGAGACAGAATGAAAGAGAAGTCTTCATGTTGTTTGGGTTTGAAGTGCCGTTGTGGAGTGTGCATTGTGAATCACTGAGCCGTTTCCTTTAATGGAGCTACACAGCTTCCTGCAGATTCACTCATTGTACTCAGCCAAAATTCTGTGCCTCAAAAAACAAGCATTGACTGCCTAATTCGCTTAGAGAATACCTCATCTTTAACTGGCCAGAAGAGGCATTGAACACTTAAAGGCATGTTCAGTCCCACGAGTACGGGCTTCCTTGCCATGGGCCTACTCTTTGTGTTCACCTTAGTGGCGTCACTACTGCTTTTTTCCCCTCGGATCACGGGAGAGAGTGAATAGGGGATAGAAAATTCCCAGACGAAATCTGCCCAAAACAATAACAAACTATAATTCACCATAGATTGTAAAACCTGTGAAGGTTATGGGGGTTTGGGTTTCTCTTCTTTTAAAGCTTTCATCTCCATGCCTTTAAGAACAATTAACTATGCTATAAAGGGTTGTCTTGTCTGCATCAGCTGAAAGGATTAATTGCATATGAGGTTAATTTATAGCAGGACTTGTGTTATGGGCCTGGCACCTCCTGCAGGGGTATTATACCATGCACACATTGTGTGTGTGTGTGTGTGTGTGTGCGTGTGTGTGTGTGTGTGTGTGTGTGTGTGTGTGAAACCCAGTTTCTTTCATATTGCATTTGTTTTTCCAAACATTTCTTTAAAATTGACCATAATACTTCTATAAAACATGAATTATTATACAGTTATTGTCTGTATCTATTTGTACACCAAGAAAAGACAAGCTGCTTCACATAAATTCTCTTGATTTTAAAAATCAGAGATGTCCAAGGGAATTAGATTATGAAATATAGTGTGAACTTCTATACATTCTGTACAATTATAAACAGGGTTCTGACAGTAAGAGATGAGTGGTTTTATCACAATAACAATAGGGTTGGATGTTTCATTTGCTTGACAACATATTTGTTGTTAATAAGGACTGTAAGACCAAAGAGAAAAACATTTAAGTTCAAGGAACTGACCTTGATCTAAAATGGCATGGGCCCCTTGTGGGACAGGCGGGGTCGAGGACGCCTCCTCCTCCAGCCAGAGGGTCTTTGGTTCCGGCCAGCTCGGGCAGGGTTCTGACGGACAGGGGTCTTCATGCTACCCACCTCCTCCAGCTCCTTGCTATGCTCGGTGGAGGTCACTGGACCTATGTGACAGAAAGCAACACTGTATTTCATACTGGGCCATTTGGCTTATGTGCAAATTTTTTTTTTTTTTATTACTCTATCATGTGCCCTTAACCCTCACCTACTCAAATTTTTAATGAGATACATGTAAGTTGCTTTGGAAAAGGGTGTCTGCCAAATGCCCGAAATACTTTAATGGATAGGAAAAGTCTCACAGGATATCTGACCTTTTGCACAATGGTGAAGATCACAAATCTAAATATATTTCTGAAATAATGAACTAGAAATTGTGCAATGTCATTTATACTAAATAGTCAAGATATTGCTTTTTTAAAATAAAAAATAACAACAACAACAAATTGTCAGTGTGACTTTCACCTTTTAACTTCACTGTGTATAGATGGTATAACAATACCGCGCCACCTCAATTATGTACCCAGGATTGTCCCCATCACTTTTTGAAAGTGTGGTACATGAGAAATCATTTAATAGGCAAAAACAGAAACTAATCCAAATACTTTTTAAAAATATTACTATAAAGTTTGTTTTTCTGTCTTTAATGAATCTCTATGTAATATATGATCTCTCTATAGAATATAAATCTTGTATCTGCAGTAATGTGACACAAGGCACTTTTCAAGTAGGTTTTTGCATATGGTCACAATTATGATCAAATAATTTCATCAGAATTTGGAGAAAATATAACTATAATAGCCAATTTATTGGCATAGGGTAATCTCAGCGAAGATAGCATGTAGTTGATGTAATCCACAGTATATAAGCTTAATTCTAAAACAGTCACAAAGGGCATTTAGATTCCTTTGAATTTAAATGCTTTTCAGTCACATGCATTTAAAATGATGCCTCAGGAAAACTTTTTTAACGCATCACCATTCCACGTCGTAAACATTCCCATACTATTTAATTTGATTCCACATATGTTCATATGGTAAAATTATATAAATTTCAAATATTCATGGGTGCCACAAAAACAGGGTTCCTCAAGTATCATAGGTAAGGTCTTTGCTCTGTACTTAAACACATAATCTTTAGATAAAACAAACAAAAGAGTGTACATTAAATGTTTAATTGAACCATTACACCAAAATATTTTTTGCAACAACTTTTTGCATTGCTTAAAAAAGAAAAATGCCTTCCAAACAGCTCATATGCACAAATGTGTATGCATATACACTCACAAATGTGTGAGTATGAAAGTATAGTAAGTCTTGAATACACCCAGATGTTTCATATCATCCTACAAGATCTTTTAAGTATGCTTTGTGATCCAGAGCTCCCTAACTTTGCACTTCTGTAGGCTTCACTTCTAAGCACTGCTCCAGGGTGTGGGGGGTTTTGTAGTTGCTTCATCTGCTCTCTGATATCTGGTGTGACTGATCTCACTAGTGATTCCACCATGATCTCTACTTTCTGTTAAATGGCGTTGCTGAGTCTGAAACTATTTTGCATTAGAAAGCTACTATGTATAGATTATGAGAAAATTGTGGAGCAAATTAATGGTAATTCAAGCACTCGAACTAATGGAAGATAACATGAAGCTCCTAATTATTACTTAATAGCCATTGCTTTTTATGACTGATTTATGCTTCTGTGTCAAGTCTATGCTGCAGGTCTTGCATAAGTGTATACCCTAAACTGTACCCTAATGCATAGCCTGACATGCACCTCTTCATAAATGTAACTACACTTCATGGTGACCAAACTGTGATTGGTCCACCTGGTAGAATTGCATTTCCAGCTTCTTCATCTTCGGATAAGCAGGCACAGCTTAATAAATTGAGAGCATAGATTTCTTCAATTTATGCTCTCAGTTTAATAAGCGGTGTGCACAGATTATTAGAAGATGCATAACTGATCATCTTTCTTTCTCCGTTTTTCTTTCTCTCTCTCTCACATGGATACGGGTTTTTGTGAATTATGTAAATATACTTTAGGTTTTGGGACCCACAAGCAAACAAGTAAGCAAGTATTTTTTTTTTACACAATATAGGTCTTAATCATTGCCTTGCATGCTTTCTCTCTCTCTCTCTCTCTCTCTCTCTCTCTCTCTCTCTCTCTCTCTCACACACACCCCCCCACACACACACACACTTATTTTATACTGTTCCTCCTTAATGCCAAGTATAACAATTTGTTCCAGAACTCAAACCTAAGCCAGAAGCCCTCATCAGCTAGTTAAAAAAAAAAAAGATTTGTTAGGAAGAGCTTAACTATAAGCCCACTATTAATTCAAAGCTTCTAATTAAGCTTTACTGTCAAGAGCAAACATCTGTTTAAACAGGCAGCATTTAATCCTGAAAGGTCTTTTGTTATGTTGGTAACTGAGAAGTTGACATTTCAACTAATTAATATCTTTTGCTAACATTTGCTAAACTTTGGAAGACGAGATTTTCGTCACATACACTCAGAATGTTGGCTTCTTTAAACCAGTAACAATGGCTGCCATTCCTCAGTGGAATGCAATGAGTATTTAAGCATACTTTTCTTGTTTAGAGCCTCACAAATGAAGTCTTAGGTTTATGCTTACCAACTTTACTCGACTTTGAATTCATTCAAGGCATAGAAACGAGACTAGACCGCATTATATATCATGCCATAAAAAACCCACAACATCTGACTTTGCCCCAGGCAGCATATAAAAGTGTGTGTGTATATTCTGTGTATTTAATAGGTTGTGGTGGTGGGAAGTTAGAAGGTGAGGGGTTACAATGTAAACAGGAAGTTTAGCTCTTTTTTTTCCCTCTCTTTTTTTCTCTCAGGAAAATCACACAACGGGCCTTAACCATGATCTAACCATTGGTGCAACCATCATTCAGTCGCGCACATCCCAAAAACATGACAGGAAGAATAGAGCCAAACTGTCTCAAAGGGATAAACACACAAGGATTGATGGAGAAGTTCCAGCGTGGCCTTGAGAAGAGGTTGTAATTACAACTGAACAAGCTGAATACTCCTTCTCAACATAAATTCACTCTTCTCCCAATGCTCAGCCTGTCATAACCTCTCTTTTTAATGAGACAATTTAAAGGTTTCCTGCCATCACAAGCTGCCTGTCTTTGCCCAGCGTCTTGAGGAAGTACATGGGAGTTTGGGTCAAAGAAGCATAATGAAAGCTGCTAAAAATAAAGTCTCTGGCAGCCATCAGAACAATGTTTATGAATTAACTCTTAACACTAGGAGGAAACTCAATTAGACCATTTTACTAAATATTGAGAGGGAAGTCTATTTTAAGCACGTAGAATCACTCTCATTGACTGACTTAAAGCTCTTGACTGTGTATTAAACCACGTGGCTTGTTAAAGACCTCTGGTGGATGCTGCATCCTTTTTAACTCCATTTAAATTTATGGCATAGTGGCCTGGACAGTACCAGGAGATGTAGAGTAATAGCTTGTGCATACATATTTGTCAGTTTCTTATGCCATTAATTATGTTGTAAAATGACTGTTGGGTAAAATAGCTTGTCTTCAAATTATATTGACAATTATGGTGATAAAGTAACTTTGTTACCATAAAATTCCTATGATGCAAATTCTCATGAGACACCAGTTATAAGAATTCATGTGAAATCAAATGAGTAAGAGCAAATTTGATTACGTTGTGGGAAAAAATACAAACGCTCACTCTTATTTAAAATTTTACTTTCATTGTGATAAATACCATATCTGTCATATTTACTTATCCTTTATTTAGGTTTAGTTTATTCCCAATAAAAATTGATGTTTTATCTCTTCTGCTTGATCGTGATGCTTCATAATTTCCCTATTGTAGTTTTGAGAAAAGAAGAAAAATATTTTTTTTTAAATGAAGGACTTTTTGGTTTCTTCTTTCAACTTGACTGAAGATAGTAGAGCAGCAGTGACTATTCCCATTTCAGTGTGTGTGACAGACTGCTCCATCCTCCAGAGTCATGATGAATAGCCAGAAGCGCTACTATTTCATTTTCTTCTCCCTGCCTCGGTGCACTCTTCGGGTGCTATCCATTATGTTGGCTTTTTCACACGACTGCCTTGCTCCTGCTGGACATACTGAGGTTGATAGCCTGTCCCTCTAAATCCACAGTCTGTCTCTCATGCGGACAACTTGTGCCTCTTCAAGCAGAGGGAGAAAGAGCCACAGGGTCACAGGGCAGTTATGAACAGCCGGCTGAGTTTGATGGGTGACTCACTGAAACACAGTGTCAAGCTTAAATGTACAATATGATGCAAAAAAAGGTCACCATTTAATTGGGCTGCATCAAGCAAAGAAAACAACTTAGGAAAATTGAAATTACTGGACCTGGGTTAAGAACGCTTCAACACATTATCAAAACCTGGAAGGATAGTGCTGAAATGCCAACTTTGTGGAAGAAATGTGGCCAGAAAAAAAACATGAATGGAGATCACATAAACACATGGTGGAATTGCATTATTAAAAACATGTGTTATGTGTAATAGTGAAAGTAAGAGCATTTCCATATGCAAACAATGTGATGAGAATGCATAGGATTGGGACTAAACAGCTGTTTGGCATAAGAAAACCATGTGGTAGTGAAAAATCAGAAAAAAAAGCTTCAATTTGCTAGAGAGCATAAACATCGCAGTTTGGAGCAATGGAAATGGTTATATGATGGGTGTGTTTCAGGGTAAGAAGGAAAGTGCATGAAGCAAAGCACCCATTATGCATAGTGCCCATTGGAGGCAGTGTTATGGTCTGGAGTTGCTTCAATTGGTCAGGTCAAGCCTTAGCAATGTTAAAGACCTGATGACCTGAATAAAGACCTGAATGTATTGAATGACCAGTTTATCACATCTATGGAGTTTTCCTTCTCTGATGGCACCTTATTCCAAATTCTGAAAGGAATAAATGGAGTCAAAGTTTGAAAGAGTGCTCACTGGAAGCATGAGTAATCATTTTCACATATGAATGGGTTAACATGTTGTGTTTTAGAGTATTTTTTTGACCAAGCAGCATACAAGTATGTTGCAGCAGTACAAACATTTGTTTTAACTAAAAAAATCAATAAACCTACTTTGCAGAAAGGAAGGACACATGATCATTATTAAGGATGCATTAGAGGCACGTTTTGGAGAGCGTACATACGGAAAGGCCAGATGGGTTTAAGCTGTTCTCCACTACTCCAGGAAGTGAGAGATTAGATCTATTTATGTGCAAAGCAGAACCAGGTGAGGACAACCCAGCATTCCTCTATAGGGAGATGTATTACATGTCTTTTCACTCCTCAAGTTCAAACTATGATACTTACCCCATGCTGCCCTTCTTAGTCATTGGAAGGTATCAGATCTGTTGTGCCACTGTATATAATTAAATTGTCCCTGTTTGATTGTGAAAATGGATTTATCTGGTTTCTATAATAAACTTCTCAGTTATATATTATGTCTTCATCATGTATTTTGTAAATATCATATTTATACTTTGCCAAGTTGAATGGGGGAAAAGGTAATAAGGCATGATGATAAAAGAGTTAAATAAGATGGTAATAGCTACAAAATGGACAAAGATAGACAATAATTTGACGACTTTAATTTTATTTTAATACTAATAAGATTTTTTTAAAATACATATACTAAAACAATCTCATTATAATAAAACAATAGTCACTAAGGCAAAATACTGGATAAGATATTGTGACAAATCTTGCAGTTTATAGCATATTGAAGGGTCCTGCAAATATACAGTATATTAGTGTATGAATAAGTCTTGAAAAAAATATAGTCATTTGTATGATCATATAATCTTCCTAGGCTTTTAGCTCCAATCTAATCAGATTGACTCCACAATTTCTTACAACTGGACATGTGAAAGAACTCCACGGTATATATGAAATGAACAACAGATGGGTTCCTTTTTAAAAAACAAACAAAAAACAAAAAAAATGAATAAATGCCTGTATAATTATTTATATGTACCACATTCTGAATCCTAAATCAGATTAGTTATTTTTACTTAAACAAAATATTCCAACACTAATTTGACTGAAATTTCCTGGAGTGCATAAAATCATAAAGTATGATTTGTGATAACTGATTAAAAACAGCGATATCTGTTTTTGCAAAGGAACTTTTCAAAAACAGGATTTAATATCAAAGCATAAGCCACTCTCTCCCCAGCATGAATTTACAGCTCTAACTGCTCGACACAGTTTCTCTCAGTCAGTTCAGAACTAATCTTGTCCATACTTTTAGTGAGATAGTCAGATACAGATACAGGACTTTCTTCAACAGGAAGAGGCCCTTTAACTGATATTGCTAACAGCCAACAACACTATGTGTGCACCTGAACATCACACTTATAAGTATTTCTTGAACATTTTACTGCAATTCCAGTGAGGGGAAATTGTAATTCTATAGTATACAATGATATCCTCCACAACTGCTTTCAATTTTGTGGGACAGTTTTATGAAGACTTTAATACGGCTGTCATTATTATATGGCTATCATTATTAATTATTATTTACATGATTATAATTAAAACTTGTAAGACTTCTGATGCCATCAGTTAAAAGCATATGTGTCTGATATTGAGCACTGAGGTTTGGTTCCCATAGCAGCTAGTGTGTGATATCAGAGCTGTGATACCTTGTGCTATAGAGGACCTTCATTTACTAAAATGAGAAAAGGAATGTGAGACAAAAGCGAGACTTGTGGGGTACATGTAAACTGATCATCCATGACATTAAAATGCAAAACATTAAGCCCAATATTGTGCAGGCTTCCCTTGTGCTCCTTGGGGCAGCTGTTGGGGCATGACTCCACAAGACCTCTGGGGGTGTGCTGTGGTGTCTGGAACTGGGATGTTAGCTCAGGATCCTTTGGGTGTAGTGGATTGGGGGCTAGGGCCTCCATGGATCAGATTTGTTTGTTCGACGCATTCCATGGATGCTCGGTTGGATTGAGGCCTGATCAACAACCTTGAACTCTTTGCCTGATAAGCAAATTTAACTTCTTAATGTATACATGAAATACATCTGTATGAACACCAATTCAGATCTGTTTGAATCAGATTCGAAACAATTTCTTATGGAACCCTGGATTGAATATGGAATTATGATGCATTTTATTTAAAAAATGTCTGCATTGAGGGCCTAGAGAGCAAAGGTCTGTTCAGATTATTGACAGTTCTGTCACCTAGAAACGCTGGTGTAATTTAGAAATCAATTCAGATCTGAGTGAAAATAATAAGACTTGTAAATGGCCATAAAATACTCCTGCTTGAGCTGTTTTACTGTACTTTCTCCACTACGCACAAATCTATGCCAAGACCAATAATCTGTAGCCTGCAAAGGCATCCTCCACTTAGTCAATAAAGAAAACAAGCATTATATGTCCCTAATAATATGGAAATTAAGATAAAGCACTAGCTAAGCCACAGTATAAGCTCCTATTAGTGTATAGCTCATTAAATGTCAGTACACATGAAGTCCTTTAGTGAATTACTTGGCATATGGAAATGAAGGTATGTAAGCGATGGCTGCTGCTTGAGCTGCATGTGAAATCAGCATTCCCCCACTCCGAAGCTTTCTGCCTTTTGAAGCCTGAGAGTCACAGTGCTGCTTATCACATGCCTACCAGTAGCACAGGGCCTTGGCAGAAACTGGTACCAATCTCTTGTCGACTTTCAGACCATGTTACCATGGCAGCCACTCTGAAAGGCGTTCAGTCAGGACCAAAAGGAATGATATTGTGAATTGGAATTCAGTCGCAGGTTTTACACATCACAAAGTTTTCTGCCATCCGTGTTTCATTAGCAGCTGTAGGGCAAGGTGAGTTATGCAGTGCATAGGGATCACCACTCTGATGGTTGCAAATGTTCTGGAAGTATATAGCTGTTTGATATGCAGCATAGTCTGGCTGTGATAGTAGTGCACATGGGAGGAAATGAAGAACAGCTTTGTTTGGTGCTGCCCCACAGAGGAAAAGGGAGTGGATAAAAAAACTTGCTCCCTTAGTCCCATTACACTGTTATTCTTCTTGCTCCCCCCCACAACCCACAAAAGTTGTTCCATTTTGCAGCCTATTACAGAAAAGAAAAGAGACTGTAATCCACTTAAAAAAAAAAAATCAAACACGTACTTTGCCGTTATTCAGCTCTCTGATCTCGTCTGACACATTCAGATGGCACGCAGCTTTGGAAACTGCACATGACCCAAATTAGTGCACTGCTTTAATGATGAGGTGAGAAATGGCCCAGTTCCAAGTGATCAGAGCGCAGGTTCAAAGCGGTGAGGCTGCCTGCTGCCGGGAATGCTAATGAAGCTCAGCAAAGAGAGAGAGAGAGAAAGCAAAACAGTTGCTCTGGATTGACAGGGGTGAATCAGTGGGTAAAGGTTACTGCAGGTTGGGTCCTCTAACTCACTGAGCTGCTCACACAAGTATATTAAGCAAGATTTCTCATGAATCAGCTTCAGGCAGTATGCCAATTCAGAGAGGATTTGCTTTAAAGGAGGGGTTTGGGGTAAGCTGAGTTTTGGATATCCCACAGCCATGGAAATGAAAGTGCAGATTTGCATTGCTTTAATGGCACAAAAAAAGAAGCTGCATCCTGCATTCATTGATAAACTGTGATGAATTCCATGTGATCACTGAATCATTGTAATCATCAGTCCTGAAATATTGTGTTGTGACTGTACAAGTGCTGGAGAGTCAACTGTGCCTGCTCCCGCCACACCCTTGCCTCATTTTGAGGGTGACTTAGAGAAATGCCAACCATTAATTTTTTTTCAACAATACATTTATTGGTTTCTCTAAAAGAAAGAATGAGAAACCCAGTATCTAAGCACTTGCTTTGGTAAATAATTTGTGATTCAGATGGGAAACTGGAAGCGCGCTGGTGTCTTTCTACCTCCCAAATATTTGCTCTAGTTCTCACGGTGCATTGTCAGGTCATTGAGGTTGCAGCTGCAGCTCATTCTCTAGTTTTTGTTTATCTGTGTTGCTTATTAACCGATGTCTGTATACATGCGAGTAAATGAAATACAGCACTCCATGGAACTTCCAGTTCAAACAGCAGAAACACCTTTCCTTGAAGTTGATGCATTTGTAGACTAGGATTAATTCTTCTGTACCACTTTAAAGAGGAATCTCTTCGCACTAAAGCAACCGCAGTGTTTATGAGACCAGTGGTTACAACAATGGCTGTGATTTGCTGTTAACATTACATCATCCCATATTTAAAGCCTGCCAACAAAAATGAAGTAATAATAATAACAATAATAATAATAACTTTAAAATACATATGCACACACCACCCTACTGTGTATTATACACTACAAGGTTATTATGTTGAAGACTGAAGGAAATACACTGCATATTATTTTCATAATTTTTTTTAAAGGCAGCACATACCTATCTGGTAGCATGGACCTATAAATTCTCAGTGGACATGTAAAGTGTTTCCCAACTCTCAACTACTTTGTGATCCACTTCCAGCTGTTCCCATTTAAACGTCTTAGCCCAAATGGCATAAAATATGGGAAACAATAGTTTTGGCACTGCTTGTATAACTTGAGGCCTGAGAAGACAAACTGATGTGGTTATATTTTATTCTGCGTTATTATACTGTACGTATATGGAATAAAATGGAATTTCTGTCCAGATATGAGATAAAACCTAAAACAACATTGTAGTCAGGTTTTTTTTTTATTTTGAGTATATGGAGTGTAATATTGTGCCAACTTCATGTTGCAATATTTACTTACCAAATGTTTAGAAATTAAATGTGAAAGCAATTAATTCAATTTAATACTGATGTGTCTTCCAACAGCATGGCTCGCTGTTCATAAAAATGTCTTCTCTGATCACATCTGATTGGCAGTGGCCATGAAACAAATGCTTTATGTTCAAACAGGGATCCATAAATTACTTTATTATTCAGCCAGAGTTGATGGTGTGAAGTGTTTGGAATGTCTGGCTTTAATTACCTAGTTAAGGCAAACGGCAGGCTGAGGCAGGCTGGGGAAGTTTAAGGTGCTATAGTCAATAGCAATGTTCTGGCCAGCAAAATCTATGTTAAATCTGTAAGAAATCTAATGAACAAAAGTGATTCTGATGCCTTTGCCTTGTGCTTGTACAGATTAGCAGTGGTGTGAGTTTGTTGATCTGGCTGAAGGAAGCAGGCTGGCTAGGTGCTTTAGTTCGGAAGCTGCCATTACATGAGGCTCGCTGCTGTTGCCAGATGCTGGAACTGGAAAGACTGAACATCAAGCAGCAATTTTAAGAATGGTGCTAAATCTTTTATGTTCCCCACAGAAGTACACCTGTCATTGTGGGAAAACAAGCAAGACCACCATGTTTGCATGTAGATTTTATTTTTAGCCTTTTACTGTGTGAGTCAAGGTGGGCTGATTTATATAAAATCTGATTTATATAAAAGACAATGAATTACAAAATGCACACTTATGTATATGTATTTAAATTGCTGCGGTTAAAGACCATTTTAAAGGTTAAACACCAGGATTCTTATAAATTTTTTCATAAATAAAGAGTAAAACAAATTTTCAGTTTCACAAGGCTGAAAATCACAATTCTGGCATTTTGAGAGAAAAAAAACATGGTTGTGCAAAAGATGCAAACAAATACAAACGTATAAGGATAATATTTTGTGCATGTTTTCTTTGAGTCAGAAGGGTGTTAAAAATTAAAAATGGCAAAATAAAATGTCCAAATGTGTTCATATCAGTGTGAATTTTGCATAATTTTGCAAAATGCTACAAATAAACTTCCCAAAGTTTTGTTAGATTTGATAGATCTGCCAACAGTTGTGCTTGCTGCTGTGTAAATATGCAAAGGAGTAACAATAATACCAGGTGTGGCTGGGTTTCACTAAATAATAAAGCAAGCTTATGCTTTGGTTATTGTAGTGGCAGAAATTTGGAAAAAGGAAAAAAAGTTTTTTGCACACAAAGGTTGTTAAACATTAAAAACAATACAAAAATCTCAGTTTACAATGCATCATCAGCTTAATCATGATCAGCACTTCTAGAACATGACATCAGTGACTTATCATAGACATCCATAACTGTTGGGGTAACTGTTGCCAGACTGCCAGACAATAAACATAATTTTTCTTGGCTTTAATTCATTCGTGGCATCTGCTATTTGCCAGTAGTTTTGCTTTACTGATTATGTGACAGAAAGGAGCAATTTGCTTCTATCAAAAGAATATATCAAGGTTTTATATATATATAATGATTTGGTTATAGATATTCAGTTACTTTTTTAAAGAAAAAATTTGCCAAATTTATCAAATTTTGAAATGCTGTTTAATGTGTTTTTCTGTGAAACCCATCACATACAGTATTCTTTTAAGTGCTTGGGGAAACCTAGCAAATAAAAAAATATATGCAAAATTTTTGTTGTAGCTAAATAATGTGAATGAAATTAATGAAAACATATGAATGTATTTAACAAATCGGTGTGTCATCTTAACAGCTGACACTTGATATTCACAGATAGAAGCATTTTTTGTTGATCCTGTTTTCAACGAGCTATAAAAACATTTTCTGGCTAAAATTAATAAACCTTTCAGTCTTATGTACATACCCTTATACATGTTTATTTTGGCCACAGACATGCATGCAGTCCTTGAATACTGAAGTGAAACTGAAACTAGTAGAGGAGGGGTTTGATGATGCATTATAAACTGAATGTTTGATTTTTGTTTCTCATGATCTTCAACAATCTTAATTTTTTTTCATTGTTCTAATATGTTGCCAGTGATTCACTAAAAAAACATAATCAAAGCATGAGTTTCCTTGTTTTATTTTTTGTAATTAAAACTGAGGCAACTGAAAGCATTTGGCAAAAATCACACAAAATTCACACTGACATAACCAATGAAATTTTGACATAATATTTTGCATCTGTGTCTTTTAAAACTCTTATGATTCAAAGAAAACATGAACAAAATATTTTCTAGCTATACTTCTTGCTTCTTCTAAATGAAAGGGTTTTTTTTTTCAATCAAAATGAAAAAAAAGAGAAATGCCATTTCACAGTCAAACTCTTCGTATCGATTTTTATATTGCTGTTCTTTTAGCAGCCCTATTGGATTTGTGTGTTTTTATACACAGTTGGTGAAGTTTGACAGAGTGTTTTTTTTTTTGATTGATTGATTAAATAGCACATGCCTGTAATGTTATAAAAACTGCTGCTCAAAATATTGCTACACTGTACAATTTAAAGTTTGTGCACACCTGAACATAAAACTCAATTCATCTCAAAGGTATTCAGTCAGGTTAAGCTCACGGCTCTGTGCATGCCACTCAAGTTCTTCAACACCAACTTTGAAAAACGTTGTCCTCAGAGGGGCACAGGGGCATTGTCATGTTGGAACAGATTTGGGCCACTTATAGTCTATATTCCTAGACCATAGAAGGGCATACAGTGGTGTACGTCCAGGTTTGTTTGGGGAAGACACACATATGGCTGTGATGAGCAAGTGTCTACAAACGTTTGGCAAACTGTGTACATAATGAGCTGAACTGAACTAAGGAACCACAAAGTATTTCAATATTACTTGCTTCTTTTATGCGCAGATTTAAGTACGCTCTAGAAACCGACTGTATATCGTAAAGATACCAGTGCTGTCAAGTATTTCCTCAGAATATAGATCAAAAGTATCAATTGTAAATTTTTATTATAAATAAAAACATCAAGCACAAAAGAGGGAAAAGTTAAACAATCCCTGCTGAAGGGCATAATCTTTTAATAGTGTTTCCATTACCAGACCTGACCTCCCAGTGGTTACTCACCATTATCATGTTATTGCATGACATCTGGAAAGGTTTACAGTTTTGTATGTTTTTCGTGGCCCTTGTAATCATAATTGTTGACAGAAGCACCCTTTTTACATTAGGTAAACACCCTGAAATTATGACTGAAAGTTTTACATCCTTCCTCCTCCTAATGGTGCACAATTCGACTTTTCTTTTTTTAAGGGGGCCTGTGTTTGTTCTGCTGTTCTTTCCACAGTCCTGGTTGACTCTAAAGGGTGCTGGAGGGTGCAATATTTTGCCTCAGCCATACATTAAACTTTAAATATTAATTAATGTCATGGCTGACAGCTCACATGAAATTGGTTCTCTGCACACAGATGGTTTGTTTCAAATGACGTGAGTGATCTCTGTGCCCTCACCTGCTTTCACTAAGGTGACAAACTAGGGAGCTAAAATTACACATCTCAGGAGCTTTGTGTGTGTGTGTGTGTGTGTGTGTGTGTGTGTGTGTGTGTGCGCTCATTTCAACCTGTTGTTTTCCTCCCCTCTGTTTCCACTGAATGTGTTAAGGGGATATGTCCTTTTCCTTTTGCAACTGAAGGATGAAACTCTGATAGCAGAGCCTCTATAAGGCGACATATTTACATACCAGGTACTGTATAAGAATGTCAAGATTGAAAGGCAGATTGTCTTCAGACTGAATTATGGATGGCTCACTGCAGAGAGGGCTTGGCCGGTTGTAAGAAAAGCCCGTTGCAAGGCGAGCTGCTCTAATTCAGGTATGCTTAGACACACATCATTCTGCTGACCGCCTCTGAAACAATGAAAGTGTAGTCACCGGTTGCACTGTGACTTCTACAGCTCATCTCCACCCACTTTCAGTCTCTGCTTACAGATAACCCCTTTCACAGACACACACAATCGTTCTACGAGCCTCTTTATCTCTGGACTGAAATAGCTTGCAATTTCCAGCAAACTACCAGTGAACTGGAAAAAGTGTGCATCTGGAGATGAAAGGCTTCACATGCTCTGCCTACACACTCAGACACTTGCAACACCTTCCTGTGACAGCACACATCCCAGACTCACAGCAGGTCTCTTCCTTTCTCTCTTGCTCTCTCTTGCTCTCAGTCGTTTTTTTCTTGTTGCCTCTCTCTCTCTCTCTCTATCACTGATCCCGGATTCTCTAATGCTGTCTGAGTGAAGCTAATGCTGCTAATGCTGCCTGGGAACAAGCGCTAGCCTGAGACTGGGCAATACAGAGCTGAAGCATGGAGGAGCCTCAGCCCAAGCTACACACACACACACACACACACACACACACACGCACGCACACACACACACACACACACATACACACACACACACACACACACATATGGAAGAAGGAACTGAAAATGATACCAACTGTAATTCAGGCTAATTGCTTCCCATTAACTCATGCAGAGACAGAAATAGAAAGATCTCATAATAAAGACGTGCAGATTGCCAGTTTGATGTGACCAGTAGACATAGACACATAACCTGGACACATACACACACACACACACACACACACACACACACATGCTTCCCAGCATTTGTTAATTGATTGGTGTCAGAAATGCAGGGATCTACAGAGGGGTCACTGTTGTTGTTTTTAACACCAGACTGCAACCCGCATCACATCTGCAAGCCGGCCAACGGTCAGCTGACACAAGCTGCCAGCTAAGACTTGAATGACCTACCACTGGGATAAAGCTCTACTGCCATTTATGTACGTAGTAATGTTGTTACTACACATTAATTACACACCACTAAAACCAGACAACCATGCACTCTTATGTGGGATGAACGATAGCATTCATGCCTTTCATGTATATAATCAGCATATATACACATCTACACACTGAGAGAGAGTAAAATCCACAATGAAAGGTGTCTTCCTTCTGGTGATGCAAAAATCCACACTACACACCTGACTGTAGGTTTTAATTCTAACAGCACATCGGCTGTTTTCAAAGACATCAGTCAGGCTGAATGAATTATACAAGATGCTACCCTGTGTAACACCTCATGAAATATGAGGAACATCATAATAAGCATATGTGTTACATTTATCAGAGCCAGCAGCACACAGACCTCAAAGCTAGCTTAGCAATACATGACACATACAGGAATAATCATCAATGTATTACACAATCATTATATCGTTACAGAGTCTGGTTTCCTTCTGTCAAAGAATTGACAGCATTTTAGTCAAGAAGCCAAAAAAAAAAAAAGAAAAGAAAAAAAAGACCAAAAGAATACACAACAACATGCAAACCTCTGCAGTGCAGTACAGTGTACAGCCCAGGTGCTGTTTCTCCTCCTCTCCCCAGCCACAGAAAGCTAACTACGCTGGGTAACTGATCAACTACAGCTGCCTCTAGCCAAGCTGAAAGCTAACAGCATATAGATAGAGCAAGAGAGTGAGAGAGAGAGAAAATAGATGAGCATAGGGAGGCTCCAGGCAACAGCCTGCATGCTCCCTGACTTACCAGCACAGGCTGAACACAGCAGAGAAAGCAGCAGAACAATCACCAGCGTCAGGATCTTCACATTCATTTCTGCTCTCCCCTCCGTCTCCCTTCTAGTCGTGAGCTGATATACTGTAGTGTGCGTGTGTCTATGTGTATGTGTGTGTGTGAATGTGTAAGTGTGTGTAGAAGGGAGGTAGAGGGAGGGTGGGTGAGCTCGACAGAGAAAGGGAGAGATACTGTTTGCTCCTGCGCGTGTGGCTGTGTGTGTGTCTGTGTGCGCTTTGTGGTGTATGTGTGTGTGTGTGTGTGCGTGAATGGGCTCTGTGAATGTGTTTGTATATCAGCGCCACTCTAAGACTGAGGGCAGGTCTTGGTTGGAGCTCTCCCACAGAGATGTGCACGGTTTCTTTCTTCCTCCTCCTCCTAGAATAGGAGAGCTGCAGTGTGCGCCAAGTTCAGTAGAGCTGTGAAGGCAGTCAGCATGTGGCAGGTTTGTGTATGGTGGTTGTTTGCTTAGAGTGGCTTCGCTCGATCATGTGTCTTATATAACTGACTCCAGGGGTCACACGAAAAAGAGGGCCTCCCCTCAATTACACCCCTCCACCCCTCACGTCAGCCCTCCAACTGAAAGGGGAAAGAGGAAGGGGGGGCAGGGGGGGGGGGGTGGAAGAGGAAGATGGGTCGCAGAGGTTTATGGTAATAACATAACAGATGCTCTTGTTTCAAACTCTGTGCATGCCAGAAAATCGGTGCATAATGAACCTGTAGGTCAGACAATGACAGAAGACTTTCTTTGACAACTACAGTTACCTGAGGGAATTTTTTTCCTTGTCACATCCTACATAACTGACACATCTACTTTTTTTTATTCTTGACTCATTTTTTGCAACAGTTCACCTTAACAAAGTGAAAGCTCTATAAGCTGTCATATAAGCTGTCATTATTTTAGTTAACAGTGCAGACAAATCACCAAGCCTATAATGAGAATATAGAAATTCTGTTTAATTGGTAACACCTTTCGGTCAGGTCTACACATAGTAAGCTCAAAGTAATATTTAACTATGAAATGCATGCATTCTGTAATGCTTTTTGTATGTTTACATACCTCCAATCCTGAACTTTAACCTAAGACAGAATACATTGTAATTGGAAATAAAAAGAGATCTTATTACGAATTTTATCTCTGGTATGGTATGGTATGGTATTAAAACCAATAAAGTGATAAGATCTCAAATCAACCAATTAGAGTCTCTGGCTTCAATTTCTAAATTTTAACATAGACGTAATTACAAAATATACTTACACTTTACAAAATTACATGAATACACCTGAGCATAATCCTACTGTCTGAAAGGGTTAGTTAGCCTAAAACATATACAAAAAGAGCACCATTAGATTTACCTTAGCATTATTTATATATACTCAGATCTGACCCAGTTGGCTGCCACTGTGCTTCATTATTTACTGATGCCCTAGGAATTGGTACATGCATAAATTAATCATGATGAAAGCATTACTTAACTATTCATTAATATATGCATACTTGTGGATATTTTTGTGGTGTTACCATTCTATTTGTAATGACCAAATTGTGTTTTCTGTAAATTAGTATGCAAAACAATTTTATCTTTTATGTGAAATTGAGAAAGCGGTTTAAAGCACTTAAAAATGACCAGTTTTCCTAATGTATTTAACACAGTGGAGCTTAGCAGGCAAATTACAATTCTACAATATTCTAAGAAATGCTGTGTTGTTCTTTGTCATCCGTTTACAAATTCGCTCTCATAGGAAATTTGTAAG
This sequence comes from Heterobranchus longifilis, assembly GCA_028570985.1. NCBI lineage: Eukaryota > Metazoa > Chordata > Actinopteri > Siluriformes > Clariidae > Heterobranchus > Heterobranchus longifilis. The sequence goes on along the minus strand of JAOVVB010000037.1, from coordinate 21,956,972 downwards.
AATTCAGTCAAATAATGGCTATTACTTATAAATTCAGTTTTTAGGAAAGATAAGAAAGCTAACCCCAGAGAATGAAGTTGGTGAAGCACTTAAAAAGCAATTAAGAACTTGCTGAATAGACAGAAAGCCATGATGGATGGTTTGCATTTGTCATGTAAAACATAAAGCATCCCACTTGTAAAGATAGTCTGAAAAGTCGTTTTACTCACTCAAGCCCTCGGTTCAGGGTCCATGCTCCTGCACCCTCCACACACTGTGCAGGCATTGTGTTGGGAGTCACCTGCCCCAGGGCAAATATGTCCCCAACACCCAGGCTTACCAACATGAGCACCTTCCATTTTTAAATGGCCCACTTGAAACGCTCACTTCTCATGATGTAATCTTTTCACCCTTCAAGTGGCTAAGGTTCAGTTTAAAGGTGGTTATCCTCCCTAGACCCTATTTTAGCTCTTAGATAATTTGCTAATGTACATTGTCCAGGAACTGTCTGACTGTCATCCCTGCTGCTGTATAGCATCTCAAATATGCATGGCATGTAGCATGTGATGGTCCAGTCAAGCGAGAAATTTAATTCTTTAAATCTTCACTAAAACTTTTTTATGAATAAGAGTATGTTGGTTGACATCAGGGCTTTAGCCTATTGTGTACAGTCAGTGATACATTGAGTAAAATTAGACAAGAACAACATTTTGGCATAATATGACATTACTACATCTACACGGTGTGTGCCGTAACATTTCAACTTGGAGCACGACAGCTTGGGGTTAGAGATCCCATGACACTGCCAGCTCTGTAATGCAGCCAGTTTCCTCTGGTTTCAGGGCTTACCCTTAATTTTCTATCCTAAGTGAAATACATATTGACTGTTGTGTGTGAAGATACTGTTGTGTCTGAAATACTTAAACCAGTCCATCTGGCACTAAAAGCCATGCCACCATGCCAAGTCCCTGAGATCACACTGTTTCTCTATTCTGATGGTTGATGTGATTATTTGAAGCTCTTGACCTGTATCTGCATGATTTTATGCTGCTACATGATTGCCTGATTAGATAACTGCATAAATGAGCAGGTGTACAGGTGTTCTTATTAAAGTGTGTAGTGATTGTATTTAATCAGTAAAAAAATATTTTAATTATAAACCAAATTTCTGTAGCAATTAAAATTATGGATATTAGTCAGAATTAAATATATAATAGTGGAGCCAGTGTATTTATTCCCCATGAATGGGCTGTAACATCAATGCGGTTAACCTGATATCGATGTTCATATTTAAGCTGACATTCTACACTTTCTCGCCATACTTTCTATTGCATTTCATTTCCATTACTCATCTAATTCAATATTTCTTGGGTGCAAAGCCAAAACAACACAAATTCTATTATTGCTCAATTCCCTGCTGACGGAAACATAAAGCTATTTTAAAAATTCAATGTTAAAACAATTAATAACAGTGTAATTAAAAAAAAGTATCAAGTAACAAACTTTGATGTCTCTTCTGAGTTATCAGTGGTCATAAGGAATAACTTTGTAATGAGACATAAAAGGAATAACCCTTTGTAAAGAGCCAGTCTAAAATATGTGTCATATTCTAAACTAGACTGCAAAGTCAAAACATTTGTATCACATTATTCATATTCATATGGCATTCAGGTGGTGAGGTGGGGTTCTTTCCGCCTTAGTAACCTTTCATCCGTTTGTTGATACTAACGGATGATCTGCTATGATGCCATCGAATTCCTATGGCATTTCTTCGGAAGTGGCTTTTGTCATCCGGAACCCTGGACCCTGCACAAGCTGCTAGGTCAAAGGATTGGGATCTGACACAGGAAGCACTTGGATGTTTACAGGAAATTCATTCAATATAGGAATGCTATGCATAATGCATGTTTACTACCGCTGATGACGGCTGAGGTCTTGTTGTAACTACTGTAAATAAAACGGTATATTTTTTGGGGGCGTTTATTTTTAGTCATTTCATAATGTTGCTTAAAAGAAACAAAGATGACTCCTGCTCAGGGCATGTTAATGAAATGAATCATTCCACAGGTGTGTTTCATCCCTGGCTAAAAAAAGGTTTCTTATCTGACAAAATGTTTTTCTTGTTATTTGTCTGCTTCCATGAATAATAACTTTTCTGTTTATTCTACACATCTTAATTACCAGGCTTACATACGATGACAAAAATAAACGAGCGGATGTTTGTTGCTGTTGAAAAAAAAATCAAGTATGTTGAATATTACCGAAAGAATGGTCGTAGGGGCAAATGTCTACTCTGGTGTTTCTACTGAGCTGACAAGGCTAGAGTTCCACAAGTCTTTAGCTCAATATGCGATACAAGCATTGAAATATATGATTGGGGTCTGAGTTATTGATAAAAGTGAAATGTTAAATAGATTCAAGATTGAAAGGTGCTTCATTGGCATGACAAATATTTACAGTCATATTGCCAAAGTTTAGAAATAAGTCACAAGTAAATAACAGAAGTAAAAAAATAGTATAGAAAAAGTAATAATAAATAAATGTATAAAAAATAAATGAGTACAGACATTTAGTGAAAGTCAAAGATAAAGTAAATATCTAAATGTGGAATCTCAACCTGTGAAAACCCTTCTGAAGTCATTTTTTGTAATTCACTGTTCTCTACATAAAATTATATACAGAATATAGTGAAAAGCTTTATTTTACAGACTGGGTCACACACATTCGGTATATTTCTGTTTGCATTATGACTGTTACAACTGGAGCACACTTACTACAAGGAAGGAACTTCTAGCACATTTTTCAAGCTGTCTTGGCCAATTATGGCCATAAACATTTGCCCCAGTGTGCAGCAGCTGTCTCCATAATCCAGGTTATCCGGTCCATAAGCTAGAGAGTGGTAACCGAGGGTAACTTATGAGGAATGACAGTTTAGGGTCACCACTCATTCATTTATGGCCAATGCAAGGGTTCCAAAAGGTAACAGTAATTCCCACCTGCACTACTGTGATTTCTGGTACTTGCTATACACACTAATTTTCTCAGAGTTTACTCTTTGTACATTAGTGATATAAAGCAAAGAGTCTTCTATCAACCTTGCTTCCATCAAGTAAGTTAAGAGAGGTGTTTTTGCTCAGTGGCCCTGTTTGAATAGAGTAGGTCAAGCCCACATGTGCCCTCATAATATTGAGTTTTACTGTAGGTGCCTAAAGCCAACAAACACAGAATGGCTTTGAATTCTTTGTACTTTCAATCTGTAATCAGACATACAGATCTCTACAGAGGTGACAGGTGATCCAAGTGATCTTGATGTTCGTTACCCCGCCTATGTTTCACAAAGTGGATTTGGATCTGGGCCACGTGAATAGGAGATATCATCTGAAGCTTTGCTTTTCATCCCAGTGTTCTGTATCCAAGCATGAATGGGAGTGGACTAGTGCTCGCTGACCATCTATGCTTCCTCTTGTGTTTTTGACACCTTTCTTTTCTTTTTTTACACCCCAAAAAGAGCAGAGCTTGTTAATCCAGATCGAGAGTTTGTTTATTGTAGGTTCAAGATTAAAGGAAGTCAAAACAAATTAGATGGTCAAAGAAAAGTAGCCACAGCCAGTCCCCCTTTTTATGCAGCTGTTCGCCTGATGTTGCACTTATCAGAATTTTAATCAGTTCTATGTGGTTTGAAAAAAGCCTGCTTGATCCTGGATGCTGGCAGCATTGTAGAGGATAAGGAGTGTTGGGTTAAATTGAGAGTGCTGTAACTTGACAGATTAGAGGGTTGTTTTGTGCATTGGAAACTTTGCCTGTCCTCACTTAACATTTTTATCAATTCTATGAGTGATCATATTGTACAAGTGTACTGTAGATCCATTTAACAGATTGGATAAGGAAAACAGATTGCTATTCATGTGATAATTTAGTTTTACAGTCTGAAACACATATAGGAATTGACCATCTTAATTGAGATCTTGTAATCCAATACATGATAGAAATTATCATTAAAAAGAATAGTAGTTGTTTATTATGAGTTTTATCTGTGCATTATGTTTACAGTTAAATTCATTATTAGCCTAAACGTATACTTCTTTATCATCCATGTATTACATTTGCTATACTGATCAATCTTTTCAATATAAATTTTTTTCTAGAAGAAAATCGCTATTATGCTTTCAAGCTAAGGTGAATGAAGGCTCAAAAATGTTTTTACCCTGCCAGCATCTGGAAAATCAAAAATCTATTTCCACTTTGGGGATTTGTTGGGGGATTTTATTTTTCCCGTTCTCCACATAAAAAAAAAAAAATGTTAATGATTTCGATTTTCGTCCTAGGAGTAGCTCTGAGTTTAAAAGGTGAGGGAAGCTGAAATGTTGAAACTTACTTATATGAATAGGAAATAAAAACCCCGCACAAAAGCCGTGCTGGAGTAGCAGGGTTTTGAACCAAGTCTTCTTTGTTTCTTATCTCTGTGAAATTTGCCTTTCATGTGGTGACACCTTCATTATTATGAATTCTCTTTGCTCTGTCTGTGAAGAATAACACAACAATTCATGTTGCTATATGTAGCGTTTCCATGGTTTGCCAAGCAGTAAATGTAATTTATATACTGGCACAAAAAAAAGCCAATGTCAATCGTTTTTGTAACACTTTTTCGTCTAGCTGCATATTGTTATCAGCTGAAAGGGAAATGGCTTGAAAAGAAAAAGTGACTCTATTAATGACTCAAGCTCTTTAATGGCTAGTACTGCGCCGGAATATCCATACCATAAATCATTTTTTTTGGTGAGGGCAGTCTTGATCCCCACCTGTTAAGGAGAGTTTACCTTCAGGTCATTTTTTAACATGAAATCAGGGACCCATTAGGAATCGGTTTGTTCTATAAGAGCAAATGTGGATGGAAAACACCTGAGATGAAATTTTCCCCTCCTGTCTTAATGCCTGAGAGAACATAATAAATTAGGATTTCTGGTGGTGCACAGGAACCCCACCTTTAAACAATATGGGGGAAAATAATCAGCTTGTCAAGGTTAAGTATATATTATGACCATGATTCTACATTAAGTTTGCAATGTTTTAATTCCCTATGGTGCATTTGATTCAAAATGAAGACTTAAATTGGGTTAATGAGTTTTAGTTATTGAGGCACTGGAAAACAGTTTAGAGGCAAAGAAAAAAAGGAAAAAGAGGAGAAAGAAAGGTAATGTTAGATCCCTGGCCTGATCTCTAAGGTTTTAGTTTTTTCCCTTGTGTTCCGTATTGTTAAAATATCTGTTAGAGCACATGGTGTTTGTTTTGATCGTTCGCCATGCGCCCATGTCTCTGTGACGTCGCTATCATCCCTCCCACTTCCTCTCTATTGTTCTGTTAAGATGATTTCACCTGTCCCCCTTGTTTTCATTGTAATTATTCGCTCTATTTATTCCCTCTCGCCTGTTGTCCTGTGTCAGATCGTTGTTCCATGTCAGCAACCGCTTGCTTGCTTCCTGTCCAGTCTAGTCCCACATATGCGATTTCTTGTTTTGGCTCCTGGTTAGTATTTTTTTGTTTTTTATCTATTTTTTTTCCCTTTCTCTCGTTGTTTTTGTCTTAGGCCTGGTCCTGTTTTGTCTTAGTTTGAGCTGATCAGCAGCTTCCCATCCCGTGGCCGGCTTGCTCTTGCTCTTCTTCGCAGCCGTTCAGTTCAGCGGATCTCGGCCCTATCGCAGGAACTACAGCTACGCTTTCGAGTCAAGGCCTTTTTTCTTCTTCAGAGTGGTTTTTGTTTTTGGGACTTCGGCGCTCATGTGTTTTCCTTATTGAGATTGGTTCAGTATTTGTTTTTGTTTTGTTTATTTTTGCCTGAATCAAGATATTTTTTGGACTAATAAAATCTTGAAAGAGACCTGCATTTGTGTCCGTTCTGATTCCCTTGTCAGAACGATCTGACAAAGATGGACGCAGGAGGTCCAGATCCCATCAGATCGGCAGTGGCCCAACAGGGGGTGCTTCTGGGCCAGCACAAGACCCGGTTGACCAGCATCATGAGGGAGGTTGAGTTCCTCACCAACCAAGTGGCGGACCTCACTGCTCGCATCCAGGAACTCCAGCAAGAGGGCGCTCAAGGAGGTTCTGCCCACCCTTCCTTCCGTCACGAGCATGAACCTTGCTGTAACAACCCACATCCCTATGACGGGGACCCCAACTCTTATCGAGCCTTTTTGACACAATGTTCTGTAGTGTTTGCCCTCCAGCCACGCACGTCCATGGCAGAAGAGATAAGGGTGGCATTCGTCTTGACACTCCTTATGGGCAAGGCTCATGATCTTCTGTCTGGGAATCCAGAGCCTCATGCTGTGACTCATTTGATGATCTTTGCCAGGGAGATGATGAGACTTTTTGACCGGTCTGGCAGAGGACAGGAGGCTTCATCAGGGAGTTTGCTCAGTCACATAGTTTGCCATCCAGTTTAAGACCTTAGCAGCCTCCTGTGACTGGAATGAGGGAGCCTGTCGGGCAATGTTCCGGACCGGACTGAGAGGACATACAGGAAGAACTTGCCACTCATGACTTGCCACACGACTTTGAAGACCTCATCAACCTGGCACTGTGCATCGAGGCTCGTCTTTGTCGTCGGCACCAGCGCCGAATGGCTCCCTCATTCCTTTGGCAGGGTGGAGGGTCCCTACTGTCTTTATTGTGGAAACCAGGTCATTTTGCTTCAGCCTGTCCAGCCAAAGCCAAGGCTCAACAATGAAGCGGGGGATCCTGGTGAGCGCTATTCCTTTTTCACAATCCCCCTCCACTTGCACCTTTCTGTCTGTATTGGTCCAGTACGGGGAGACTTCAGAGTCGTGTTCGGCCTTGGTCGATTCAGGTGCTGAGGGTAACTTGATGGACAGCTCAATAGCCGCACGGTGAGGTATTCCAGCCATCCCTTTGCCTGAACCTATCCCTCCCCGATCCCTAGATGGGATCTTGATTACTACTGTTTCTCATCAGACACCTAAGGTTAGCCTAGTGGTTTCGGGCAATCACTGTGAGGTAACCACATTGTACCTTCTGGACTCTCCTAATGCTCCTATCGTTTTGGGGCACCCCTGGTTGGTACAACATGGCCCTCACATGGATTGGTCTGGAAATTCTGTTTTATCCTGGAGCCAAAACTGTCTTGCTTCATGTCTTGGTCCTGCCCCTTTATCTAGTTCTGTTTGTCCTTTGTTGCAAGTGGAGGTTGCTGATCTGTCTGGGATCCCGACGCAGTACCATGACATACGTCTGGTGTTCAGCAAGTCCCGGGCCATGTCCTTGCCTCCACATAGCCCTTACGATTGTGCTATTGAACTCCTCCCAGGCACTTCTCCGCCCAAGGGTCATTTATATTCCCTTTTAGGTCCTGAAAGAGAGGCCATGGACACATATGTTAACGAGTTCCTCAAAGCCGGCCTCATCCATCCCTCCTCCTCACCTGCGGGTGCGGGGTTCTTGTCAAAAAGAGGGATGGCTCTCTTCGTCCTTGTATTGATTATCGTTGGTTGATTATCATGGGCTGATTATCGTCAGACTGTTAAGAACAGGTACCCCTCCTTCTTATGTCTTCAGCTTTCAAACTCTTGCAGGGAGCCAAGGTCCTCACCAATCTTGACCTGCACAACGCCTACCACCTTATCCAAATTCGGGAGGGAGATGAGTGGAAGACAGCTTTCAACACACCTACAGGACACCTTGAATATCGGGTCCTTCTGTTTGGTCTGACCAATGCCTTCGCTGTCTTCCAGGCCCTGGTCAATGATGTGCTGAGAGACATGGTAAATCAATTTGTACCTAGATGACATCCTAATATTTTCTCCCTCTTTGCAGGTACACACCCGGCATGTTCGCCAGGTGTTGCAACGATTACTGGAGAACCAACTATTCGTGAAAGTGGAGAAGTGCGTCTTCCATGCAAGGTCAGTTTCGTTCTTGGGGTTTGTGATTTCGGCAGGTGAGATCAGAGCCGGCCCTGCTAAAATAAGGGCGGTAGTTGAGTGGCCAACTCCTGACTCTCGGAAGGCTCTGCAGCCAACTTTTATCGGCTTCATCCGGAACTTTTTTTTTGGGGTGATTTTTCCCCGATTTTCTCCCTATTTTTACTCATGTCCAATTTCTCCCCGTCACTAGGAGCTCCCACATTAAGCTACTACACCTTAATGTCCTCAGTCAAGAGGGCTGAAGACTATCACGTGTTTTCTCCGAACCACGTGATGTCACTGACCGTTTTTTTTTTCGAACTGCTTGCTCACGCATTGTTGGGAGCAGCGCAACACCCTCGGAGGACAGCGCTATCCACTCCGTCCGCTTGCGTGAGCTTACAGACACCTCTGGTTGGCTGTAGAGCCATGATTAATATGGGAGCACTAAATACCTCTCATCTCTCCCTTGAGTGAGCTCAGCCAATCAGGTTAGAGATTGCAAGAGGTTAGAGTATCAACCGGGAACTTGCGATCTCCGTATGATAGGGCAAGCACTTTACCACTGTGCCACTCGGAGGCCCCTAGATTGCTGCACTCTTAACAGCACTCACCTCTCCTAAGGTACTGTTTAAGTATGGTAATAAGTCCCAGGAGGCCTTTGATAAATTAATGTCCCGGTTTATCTCTGCTCCAGTCTTGTCTACTCCAGGTCCTGAACGACCTTTGTTGAGGTGGATGCTTCTGATGTTGGAGTAGGTGCAGTCCTGTCACAATGCTCTCTCCAGGATGGGAAAGTTCATCCTTGTGCCTTCTTCTCCCACCGCCTGAGCCCCACTGAGCGGAACCATGACATTGGTAATCGGGAGTTGTTGGCAGTCAAACTGGCTTTGGGTGAGTGGCGTCACTGGCTGGAGGGCACAGTCCAACCATTTGTGGTCTGGACCAACCACAAGAATCTAGAGTACATCAACTCGGACAGGAGGCTTAATTCTAGACAGGCCCGCTCGTCCCTTTTCTTTAGCTGTTTCAATTTTACCCTCTCCTACAGACCGGGGTCTAAGAACACAAAGCCGGACTCCCTCTCTCGCCTGTTTGAGACCCCTGAGAGGGAGGTTTCAGTTGACACCATCCTGCCCAAAGGCATGGTGGTGGCCTCCCTCTTAGGGGATGTCGAGAGGGAGGTTCGGGATGCCCAGCGTAAGTCCTATATACCCAGAGGGGTTCCAGCAGGCAAGTTGTTTGTTCCCTTGATGCTGTGCTCTAAAGTCATCCAGTGGGGTCACTCATCCAGACTAGTTTGTCACCCAGGAGTTTGGAGATTGCTGGTCTCCATCCGCCAGCGATTTTGGTGGCCCTACATGACCAGGGATGTCAGGCAGTTTGTGGCAGCTTGTTCAGTTTGCGCCCAGAACAAGAGTTCATCTTCGCCTCCCGTTGGTCTGCTTCGCCCATTACCCATGGTCACATCTAGCCCTTGACTTTGTCACTGGCCTCCCCGAGTCGAAGGGCAACACCATCATTCTTATGGTGGTAGACCGCTTCTTCAAAGCGGTCCACTTCATTCCTCTCCCCAAGCTTCCCTCTGCCAAAGAGACTGCTCAGGTGGTGGTTGACCAAGTATTCTGGATTCATGGTCTTCCGGTTGACGTGGTCTCCGATAGGGGCCCACAGTTTGTCTCTTGGTTTTGTTAGGAATTTTGCAGACAGATTGGTGGGCAGTTTGAGCGGGCTAACCAGGATTTGGAACGTGCTCTCCGCTGCCTGGCATCCCATAATCCGACCTCTTGGGGTCAACAGCTGTCCTGGGTAGAGTATGCCCACATTTCAGTGTTCTGTTGGCTATCAACCCCCTCTGTTCCCTTTACAGGAACCTGAAGCAACAGTCCCGTCTGCCTTGGCTTTTGTTCAACTTTGCCGGCGCACCTGGAGAAAAGCTAAGGAGGCCTTGGCCCGGGTTAATAGACGGACCAAAGCCGTGGCTGATTGCCACCGGCCTACCCCACACTATGTTCGTGGTCAAAGAGTATGGGTCTCTACCAAGGACTTGCCTCTTAGGGTAGCCTCACACAAGTTCCCAAGTTTATTGGCCCGTACCGAATCACAGAAGTCTTGAACCTGGTGGCAATTCGGCTCAAGCTTCCTTCCATGCTTGGTCAAATACACCCAGTGTTTCATGTCTCTATGGTTAAACCTGTGTATTTCTCCCCTCTTTTTCCTCATCGGAGTGGTTTTTGTTTTTGGGACTTGGGCGCTCATGTGTTTTCCTTGTTGAGATCGGTTCAGTTTTTGTTTTTGTTTTTTGCTTTGTTTATTTTTGCCTGAATCAAATTATAATAAAATAATAATAAAATCTTGGAAGAAATTGTGTCTTTTGTTTCATTTTTGTGAAATTGTGCATTTGTGTCTGTTCTGATTCCCTGTCAGATAATGGGTAGAAAAAAGGAGAGAGCTTTAAAGAACAAGAAAAAGTGGGAGAAGGGGGAAATTGAGACTTATAAAAGATGTGCTGTCCTTTGTCTCACTGCCATGTTTATAAATTGGATTCTCTAGAAAATCTGTTACTTTTATACTGTGCCACTGGACCCTATTTGTGCCAGAGCAACTAGACTTTAAAGTATAGCACATAACAGTGATATCTAAACATGACAAAGTTAAACAAATAAAACATTTCTTTGTCTTTATTATTATATTGCTTAATTTGTCTCATCTTAGTGATTTAGATCAAACACATTCACATTCACTTTGTATTCAGTAAAAAAAAAAAATTGCCAGCAGTTTCATGTGCTTGAGACTTTTTATTTGCAAATTTCAATTTAAATAATTGGTAGGTGATCGATATTTACAGTTTTACTGAAAGAACTTTAGATCCACAAATGTCCTCACAAGCTGTTTATTTCAACACTTATCAAATTAAATTAGGAAAAGGTGAGTGCAGTGTGTGTATAGTGTAACTGCTCAGAGCTCCAGAGTCTGGTGTTCAACTGTAAGCTCCCTGTACAGAGCTTTGTATGTTCTTTCTTTTTACTCTAAAAAGAGGATAATTCATGGATTGGTAACCCTAAATTGCTTTTATATCAAAATGTGTTCAGTTCAGGGTGTGTTCTGGCCTTCAGACCAGTGTTCCTCGCATAGGCTCAATATCCACCACAGCCCTGACTAGGATAATGAGATTTTAATTACTTACATTTGCTACTATAGTGTTTCAGATGAAGTCATAATGATAGACTCATGGATCGTGTCAGTGAATTTGGACAGAGGTCTACGCCTAATCAACATTGTGCCTGTTATTATAATCATTATTGTGCTTTGGTTGTGATTCAGTGATCTTTAGTTATGAGTATAGGCGTATCACGTCTTCTCTTTACTAATACTATAACACTACATTAACCATTTTCATGCTGTATTATTTAAGAAATATCATATTCACAGTCACGTTGTTGTACTGAATATTAGCATGGCTGTGATGCGGTCAACCAGCAGTTAGTGTAATTAACAGTGATGTAAGTAGGTTGTGGTACTATGTAGCCAAAAGAATAAGCCATGGACGTGGTTTCCTAAATAGATTTACTTTACATTTTTACTTATTCCACTTTGGAATATCAGCTAATTTCTGGGTTCCAGGGTTTAATGAAAAAGCTAGTGCACTATGTAGGGTGTACAATCCCCTGTCCCACACACCAAGTACAGGTAGTGTAAGCATATTTTAGTAACATATACTTGTGTATGCAGCAATGTAACAATGTGATAATATTAATCAATATAATATTAATCTTAGTAAAATAATATAGAAGTAGTTAGAGAGTATGACAAGTCATAAAACATAATGGGTTCACTTAGAGGTGAGAAAAGCAGACAGAGTATGACAGGGCATAAAACATAATGGGTTCACTCAGAGGTGAGA
>JAOVVB010000037.1:21927547-21942176 GCA_028570985.1 Heterobranchus longifilis | reverse complement strand
TTACAATGTAGAAAGAAATAAAAATCAGGAACGATCATGGAGTTAGAAAGTGACCCCAAACTTTTGAACGGTAGTGCATATATATATATATTTTTTTTTCATTTGTTTGTTACTCAGTTTTTTGTAAATGTGAAAGGAAATTGTTGTTCTTTCAGCTCCTCCGCATTGGGGGTCACCACAGCAAATCCACACATTATTTTTGGCACAGGTTTTACGCTGAATGCCCTTCCTGACATAACACTCCCATTTTTATCCAGGCTTGGGACTAGTACTAACAGCCTACACTACCACTATGCCACCAATGGCCAAAATGTGGTTAAAAGCTAACATTTAACCATATAATAATTTTATATATAGGACCAAATAAGATGTACAATTTACTGTTATTTTATGCTTGCTAGATTTTATGGTTGGGCACTATATACATGCTTTTTTAGCTTATTTTGTACTCATAAGTATATTACTGTGCAGTTACTATGACAGGCTGCAAAGTGCCTAAATATACAATAAAAAAATTGGTTATTTTTGTAACAACCTCAGCAGCAACCTCATTTCCCCTCTCGTCTGTTCCAACTCCTCAGCCTTCACCATCACCAGTATACTAATCACTGGCTTCATCATCTGTCTGTGTGATGTGTTTTATGCTTGAATGCATCATAGGTCAGTAAGTGGCTTAATAATCGAAAAAAAACATTCCACTGAAACTGGTCAGGTACCAGGACTGAATTAAAATGAGAGCCAAATGCCTGATTTTTTTTTTCTCAAGACTATATTAAAAGTAGAAAAGTAGAAAGTCTGGCTCTTTGGAACCTCTTTGTGTTTTAATTATTATTTCTGCTGTATAATTATTAGTGATTATCTTAAAAAAGAAAAAAAAAAAAAGCCAAAATAGATGCAACAGCTTAAGTCTACCAGGAAGTAAAAAAATTGTGCCTGCCATCTGTGTGCTATTTAAATTGATCCCCCAGCAATGGCTACTTAATTCAATATCTGTCACGGAGCAACATTAGATGTGTCATTTTTTAAGCTTCATATTTCATAATCCACAAGGAGGCTTAGTTGCAAGATTAAAGTCAAGTGCAGTCGGTGGAATACAGCTGACCCTCTTGTTTAACTATGCCCCACCTCATTAAAAATTATGTAGGCCAAGGGGAACCCTTAAATAGCTGGCAAATTATGGCCCATTTTGGCCCTAAAGTGGCATTTACAATGCATCATTTAACCCCAAGCACTAACATGACACAAATATACAGTATATTTCAGAATAATATTCGGGAAATATTGTACACCTCAGTGTACTTGTAGAAATGGTAGCTGTAAAGTGTGGAATAATATTTGTGTAGCTTCAAACATCAAATTATGGTCTGTATTGTGGAATATTAGCAGCAACAGCCATGGCTCGTGGCATAAACAAGACATAGTAAGTGACACCATGCCGCCCTGAACTGCACCTCGTTCATTTTTCTCCTTAAGCCCCAGTGGCTTATCAGAAGGAAGAAGTGGAGAGCTGAGTCACGGCCACAGCAGAACCCTGACCCTGATAATTCTACAAGAGTGTGAGGAGTTATCCTTCTTCCTGTTTTAATTAGGAAGAGAGCACCATCAACAGGCAATCATGTCATCAGCTTCCTTCCCTGGGCTGATTATGTAGAATGAGAACTGCGTCATTGTGCACGTACAGCTCTGGAGATATGACACTGGTCTTTTTTAGCTTTGAAACTAGTGTTGTTATTTCTATTTCTGGCATAAAGCATGCCTAATAGCGTAAGTTAAAAAAAATTGAAACACAGCCCTGTCCCACTGTGCACCAGACTAGCCATAATCAGCCTCTCACTATTCAGTACAGCTTCAACTTCAACAAGACGGCTTGGGGCCTTCATCACCTCATGGGAGTCAGAAAGTAAAGTAACTTATACTTAAAAAGTATAAATTGCCTGCTTATCCTTAAAGTAGTAAAAAAAATATTGGACTGCTGGATATTTTCATCTACCACCATTATGTAGCATTTTCTTCTTGACATTATTTTGTTCATATCGCATTGCTTACAGTAACCTGGAACACTTTAACACTGTAAACCTGAGGGCAAGACATATTTTCCATGTTTTTAAGATATGTTGACAAGTGCTTTTCTGTCCTATGCTGGACATGGCCTGGTAATGAGTACACTTTACTGTGAACAGCTTATTGAATTTCCTCCAGGAAACTTCCCATGTGCATCGATGAATGCTGTGCTATAGGCAGTCACTGTGGAGACTTCAATTACTGGCAAGTCCCAGACGGATGATTTCTAACTATGGACAGCAAATTAGGAGAGAGAGAGAGAGAGAGAGAGAGAGAGAGAATGTGTGTCTTAGGAACATTTTTGAGAATTCTACTCTAAAGTTTAGTTACAGCACTAAAATCAGAAGACAAACCTCAGAACAGAGATCAGTAAGTGTAGTGGTAAAAAGAGGAATCTCTTTGTTCATTTGCTGGAAACATGCCAACTGCCTCTACCATAATCCACTAAGTGTCTGATTTATAACAGGAATTAAACTGTTCACTAAACCTGAACTTCCTGAACTTGTTTATGCATAAGACAAACAAAATGCCCTAAATGTAGGATTTGTGCGCAACTGAGTTTGCTATAATTGAATGATTGGACAGCTATAGTATAGTTATTACCGGGAAAACTAAAAAACAACACATACAAGAAATAATATATTTGAGCTCAAAAATATAGTAGCATTGTAAAAAAAAAAAATAGTGCCATTTATCTTATGTTGAAGGTTTTAAACTTATCTGTACCCTTCCAATAAATACTTAGAAATATCCCTGGAAATAATAACATCACAAAATCTCTTCCTGTAAGCTTTCTCCTGCAGTACATTTAATGCCCCTTCATCTTCCTTCAAATTTGAATTTAAAAACTTAATACTGATAATATGTTGGTTCAATTTTAATTACAAAAACATAGCGAGTTTAACTTTCTTTTTTTATTTTATTTTTTATGTATTTGATGTTTCTGTTTGTTTCTGATTGTGTTTTAATTGTGTACTGGCAGCAAATTGGAACAAGAAATACAAAAACATTTTGAGTTTTTTTGCTGTTGTTGCACAAAACATTTTTAATTACATAGAATGTTGAAGATCATGAGAGACATAAAAAAAATGCATCATCATCCTGCTTCTCTTTTAATTCACAACATTAACAACAGCAACTTAAAATATTGGTTCTTGTTGATCAAATGCAATGTCAGTTACAGAGGATTAACATAATTTTTCTTGGATTCAACATTTTATATTGTCTATCAAACGCATATAGTACATTCATGGCAGACACTATTTTGCCCAGCAAGTACTTTCACTTCACTGATCAAGTGACAGAAAGAAGTGAAGCAATTTACTTTTATGCAGGTCAGAGATAACTCCTGGAGGTCACTTTTCTGCCCATGCACTAGATTGTGCTTTGGACATTTATCTGGAAATCTGGTTTCAGACTTGTGTTCCCAAAAGGCACTAACCTGGTTTAGTCTTATTATCCTGTCTATATTTAGCCTTTGTTTTAGTTATTCCTTTGTCTTGTTTTGTTCATGTGTCTGATCCTGGTCCTGTTTTGTTTGTTATTATAGAATAATTATCCAATGCTATGCCCAAAAGATGCTTTTATAATAAGTGTCCTTTAAAGTGGGAAAACTTTAAAGTATTAAATAAACATCACTTGCATCTGTCTCTTGCATCTCTTCATGATTACAGAAAAGAAAAATATTTACTCCTGTCGTTTGATATAAAAGTATAATATTGTGGATGGGGTTCATTATTATCAATTCCAGATTATCGTCCTTTCAGTTATTGCAGCACAGAATATTTTATGGGATCATTATCTTCAGTACTACTAATTATTAAATATATTACAATTCCTAAATGAGAATTATATCCTCAAGGCTTTATGTGATGAATTAGGAAAGATTATATTTCTCCCTGACCCTTCAAAAATAGAATTAAATTTGACATTCTAGAAGTTTGAAAGAGAGTTAGGTGTGTTTTAAGATAATAACTTTAGAGAATTTTTAAGTCATTGTTGACTTCTGTTGAGCTATTTTAATACTTATTTAGCCATATTTTATTTGAAAAGGCATTTTTCATACATATAGGTAAAAAAAATTTGGCTGGATTTTGCTTCAACGTGCGAACCAGTTTCAGCATACAAAACTTCTCCAGCAACTGGTCAAAACTTGTTTATGTGAAATTGCAAGATTTAATAAGGATATTGCAGCATAGGTCCAAAGCAAGTTAACAAGGATGAAAAAAACGTGTGCCATTTTCAGTGGAATTTGTTTTTTATTATAATCGGTAATAATCTGTGTTCTGCACTGTCTTCAAGGTTAAGTGAGATTTAATGTCTGTTTATTTTGTATTAATATGTCTTTTCTAAATGTTTTGATTGTTTTCATATGCAAAACTGATAAAAGTGGTGTAAAGTTTTGGTTATATTTTTGGGTGGCTGGAACGGATTATCCAAATGTAAATATTTGAGACTTGTTTTCTATGGGAAAATGCGTTTTGCTATAAAAAAAAAATTTGAGTTACAAACTCGTCTCTGGAATGGATTCAATTTGTATGGTGAGAGTCACTTTAGAATATACATACTGTATGTCCTATGTGTGACAGTGTAGCAATTAAGTAATCTTATCGGCAGCCGAATAAAACAACAGAACAATAGAATACTGTTTGGCAGTAATAGTGCATATTCAAATTATTGACCTGTATCAATAATAATAATAATAATAATAATAATAATAATAATAAATAAATCTATGTTACTGTATTGCCATTGCATGTAGAACTGTCATATACACTGGAACTGGAAGGATAGTGTTGAACCAGAAGCTTCGCAGAAGAATTGTAGTCTCTGACTATGTAGTCTATGACTATGATGAGAGTTCATTTAAACACTTGGTCACGCTGCATCTTTTAAAAAATCTGCAGCAAAAATCTCATATATATTTAATAATGAAAGTAATAGTACATGGTCTATTGGGGCAATAGAACATGGTCAGGTATAATCTGATAAGTACACATTTAATCTATGACACAGGAATTTTCAAGGATTTATCTGGCAACCTCCCATCCTTCATATGTTAAATGAGGTTCAACAGAGAATACATGTCACATGCATCATCAGCATAGAGCAGTTCTCTGATTAGCAAAGACCTCACTTTAATCTTTTATCACAAGGTTACTTAACGTCCCGCCAGATCTGGTGCAGGTAGACACCCCCAGTAGTATAAGCCAGAAGCAGAGGAAAAAGATTTCAAAAATAATCTGCACCAAAACACAGCCCTGCTTGACCATACTGGTGATGGGGAAGGAACCTGAGGAGGATCTATTCTAAAGGACTGGATTTTCTTTCCGTTCACATGCTGTGGATTTTTTGGGTTGGGCAGGAGTTCAAATAGACCTTCTTGATGACCAGATCATAGACCATGATGAGGTCAATGAACATTATGTAGAGCAGCTGGCCTTGTTCTCTGCACCTCTCCAAAAGCTGTTTCAGTCATAAAAGTGTCACAGTAGTGGCATCATGCATATCTCAACATCATCCTCCTAGAGACAGAGTAGCTCAGTTGATAGCTTCTGGTGGAATATTGTTGCTACCCGGTGCTTTACGAGTTATGAGTAAGCCAATTGTTTTGCTGAGGTCCTAGTCAGCACTTGATCTAGCTCCTTCAAAATAGGACAATTATTTGTACTACAGAGAACAGCAACAGAAACTGACTACAGTTCTGAGTAGTATTCCACTCATCTGACCAACCGTTTTTCATGGTCAGTGATCTTCTCCAATTTCAGAGATCTTAGGTTTACTGTAGACAGTAGCATACTATCAAGCAATGTGAGGTGTGTTGTTCTGAGCATGTCTGAGCACTGCAAGTGTCTGTTAGTTTGAGTATCTCTTTCCGCATCAAACCAACCCTTTTGGCCAAATGTGGACAAGAATGTGTTTTAAAAGACATTTTTTATGTTTTTCCCCACATTGCTGTTGTGTTATGTTCTGGCAGGTGCTGAAGAGTTTGGACCAGGGCAGAAATATGCTATTCCACCTTGAGGGAAACTGACTTCTTTTGATGCACTTTTAATGTGACCTTCTGGCTTGGAAAGGTGTAGTTAGAGTGGTTGTAGACACACTTTAGTTCAGAAGGGCTTGGTCAGAGTTGCAGTCTGCAATGTGCTGACTGCTAGTAATGAGAACATAACTGCTAACCTGGTGATGTTCTGGTTGTGTTGGTGCCAGTGATGAGATCTTTTTGTATAATGGCTTTCTTGTGTTTGTCAGGTGCAAATTCCCATTCTTCTTGTCATGCTTCAAACAATGCACTGAGCCCCATGCTCATGCCAGACTTTGGTGGGTAAACAGCAGAAGAGATCCAACATATCATCTCATCTCCCAATTCCACCACCTTTCTGTTGGATTCAATCCATTCCACAATGCACCGGGACATCTCAAAAGACCACCTCCTCTTCACCAAAACTATCATCAGCCTCTCCATATCATCTGCTCATGTTCCTGCAGCATTTAAGAAGGCAAGGGTTTCTTCCATTTTTAAGAAACCCACCCCACAGATCCAGCAATGTCATCAGCAATTAACAGTTGGTACCACCTCTCTCTCTTTTCTTTCTTTCGCCCTTCTGTAAATCCTGGTGAGCCTTGGAATTTGTGGCAAATCATGGCAATCATAGCAATGGTTTGCATCCTACTTAGAAGGTCAATCATGTGAGGTAACATGGAGGGGATCCATATCTGCTCCACACAGACTCTCCACTGGTGTCACAAAGATCCAGTACCTCTTCTCAGGTCCTCTTCCGTTCTCCCTCTATACTCCATTTCTTGGTGAAGTCGTATTCTCACATGGGTTTTTATACCATTGTTATGTGGCAGACATCTTATCTTTGATGGGAGCTCATAAACTGAAACTTAATCTCAGCAAAACTAAACTGGTCTTCATCCAAGGTAACTCATTCCCCCATTAGGATCTGATCTCCTCCATTGGAGGTATTCATTCATTTCTTCATGCTTGTTCAGTCTCTTGATAAACTGGACCACTGAAACTCACTCCTGGCAGATTTGCCTCTGTGCACCATTTGTCCACTGCACCTTTTCCAGAATGCAGCTGCATTACTTGTTTTTAACCTTCCTACAGTGTTTGACTGATGGGACAGTACTTCTAATCAGTACTAATCAGGAGGTGTGAGGCCACAGTGCCACATCATAGTGAACCAGTGGAAGGATATATTTGTTGATGAGGACTGGAAAAGAGCATCTTAAAATTCTGTACACATAAATATAAATGTAAATAGGTTAACAACTTGAGGCAGGTGGTAATCATTCAATGGGTTATAGTGGTCTCTCCCAGCAGTGAAGCAAACTAGTGGGGCCCCTTACCTCATGTAAGTCAGGTAGGATTTATAACCTGTAAACTGCAAGATTCTGTGCTGACTCGAGTGACCTCTTCAGCACACAAGCCTGGGCATAAATTATGGAGAACCTGGGTTGTCCAATCATCAGAATCCCCCTCTTGACTTTACTGATGTGGTCCAAAGGAATGCAAAACATGATGTTTGGTACCAGCTTGGAGGCAGGAGCAGCTGAAACAGTGTTTGTGGTTACCAAATTACCTTTGGGACTCCACTCTCAATAATTAGGGTTTAGTCCTTTATGCATGGCTATTATGTCAGAACTAGCCCTCTTCTCCGATGGCGGATGACTGCCTGATGCAGCTTGTCCACCCAGTGGTATAGTGTAAACACCATCCCCCTCATGTGGTCCACGCAAGCTGTATGTTACAGTACTTGGGGCCAACATGAGAGATATTAAAGTGATTAATGGGAATGTAGAGCCACCTATTCCCATGTAGATGTGGAGTCTTCATAAATCACACAATGTGTAACTAATCATGCAAATCATAAATTTTTCAGCATCAATCTATAAACAATTATACAATGTTTATGAATGTGTTAAAAGGCGCTACATACTGTAAGTACAGATCAAATAAAGTGTTACACAACTTTCTTACCTCAGTCATGTCATCATTTTCTCCAGTGAAGTAAAAAAGAAATATCATCCTGGGCAACAAGAAAAATTTAAATATGATTAAGTCATTTTGTTACCTTTACAAAAGATAAAACTGGGGGTTAAACAGAAAATAACTTATTTTTTAATTAACATGGCAGAAAACAAAGTAATAAAGTCATGAAGGTCAAAGGTGCTATTAGTTTTGGACATACTGACAATCTGGACACATAAAATTGCAAGCAAAAACCAATGTTTTACAACCTTGATACTGTGTTTACCAACTACTTACCTAATAACTACGTTTATGTTTTTTTTTTTTTTTTGCAAAAGAAGGTTTGTCTCCATTGTCCAAATATTTGAATATATATAGGGCAAAGCAGCAAAGTGGATATGCACCACATATACTGTAGATATTTAATTGTAGCTAAGTTTGTGCAGACACTAAATTGTCTAGTGTAATTCTGATTGAAAGGTGAGAATATAATTCTAGCATTTTTTTTCTCTCTTGGACTTCCAGCCCCAAATGACTGTGGTATCATCAGGATTCAAACTCTTGGTCTTGCCATAATAGGGCAAATGCTTCTCTGTTGTGTCACCAGGGATCTCTTTTTAGAAAAACCTTATCGTATGTGTTCAGTAGATATTTTGTTTTCCCTGTCACACGTAATAGATTAGATGCCATGGTGATCACCACAGCTTAATATTGCCACTCCTCATATTTCTCTGTAAAAACCCAAGGTCAAATGATTACAACTGCCCTCAAATTAAATCTATAGGATCAGCCATAAAATAGTGGATCAAATCACGTCTTGCCAACTACATCGGACATGGCCATATATTATATTGTATTGCCCTGACAAGTCTTACAGGCACATATAAAACCTGTTTTTTATAAAATGGTTCAGTAGTAGTTGTAGTAGTAGTAATAATAATTGTAGTAGTAGTAGATGTAGTTGAAGTTCTAGAAGGAATAGTTTTCTGCCTTTAAGTGCATCCTTGTTGAAATAAGCTTTAAAAATAGCAACCATCAGATCTTTTTACTTAGTGCTCTCTTAGTTCTCTAATTGTGTTAATCCATACGGGAATGTGCCCTCTGTAATCTCATAATCTAAGCCAAGCAACCAGGGGCTATCCAAATGCTTCTTGACCTCTGAGGACTTTTAGATGCTTAATTATATAATTTCCAATTCAGGAAACATGCCGCATTCAATCCATCTTAATCCCCTGGTAAGCCATCTTAAAAGCATCATATCCATAATTACTCAGTTTCTGGTATGTCATGCAGCACTGCTTAGAAGGAAATTTTTTTGTAAAAAAATTAAGCATATGCTTAATATTCAATCTCTTCTGTACCTTCTGTTTTGTTCGCTTACAGCTCTAAATCTTGTGATGGCTTGCAGAAACTCATGGGACTTCATCAGAGGTACAGCCATAGCACATGCTCTGTTACATGTTAAGGCTAGCCAGCAAAGTTAACACTTAAGGCACCTTCCTCTGCCATCTGTCTCATAGGCAGCAGTCCAGCAATGTGGCAAGGCACCCATCAACACAGGAGGAAAGGTAGTTGCTTATGCTCTTGTCCTTACCTTCATTGTTGGACATTGTAATGGCTAAATGCAATAATCATCATTGACAAAAAAGAAGTGCCACAGAATGTAAACAAAATTGCAGCACTATGATCTGAAATCGCTCCAACTTTCCTTACTCTTTGTGGTCAGTGTTCTGTGGCTTGCTGTTAATTTTCCACACAAAAAAATAACTCAAGGTGAAGAGTGTTTGACATCTGTTAAAACCTCAAAAGAAATAGGAGAATAGAGATATGGCACAGGTCACAGCACATAGGTGTCTTCTTAGGGATTTGTAACTTAATATTAACAGAAAGTTATAAAAGCAGCAGGTTCTTTGACTTTTAATATCAGAAACTGAAGCTCTGTGGTCTTCTCTGTCAGCCTCAGGAACAGCAGTAGTGTCATAAATCACTTTTGTCAGGTCCTGTGTTTTTGAACCTGCAGACTGCCCACAGCTTGTGTCATTTCTAATGTTCTTACATCCCTTCACAAGGCTGTCACTGAGTTCCTGCAGATGAGCTGATGTAGTAAAATACTTCATTAATGAAATATTGATGCATTGTTGCATGAATGGATCACAATGTTATGTTATTCTGGAAAAAAAAAAAAAAACCTGCACTGTATCTCCCCTAAGGAAGCAATCATTATTCTGCTAGAGAAACAGTGTTCAACATGCCGCTCACTCTACCATATTACAAAAATATTGCCTGCCCACATAATTTTGGAAAACCTATTTGTTGTTTTCACCTGTTCCTGTGGTAAATGACCTTATGCATGTCAATCAGTACATGGTTATAAAAGTTTTCCCACAGTTAGTGACTTAATTTAGATGAAATAAAATTTTCTACAATTTCACAAAACGACGTGTTGTCATGATCTTGTTAGATATGTGTTAATCAGTCTAGAAGCTTTTCTAAAGACTAATTATTCTCAAATGATTATAAAATATTATAGACATTGTATTTTGCACTTCACACCAAAGTAACATATTGTTTATTGATTTTTTTTTAAGAAGGAGCAAAAAAAAAGTTAAAATGAACACATATTATGTCTTGAATGTGATTTTAAAGTTAGTTAAAGTTTACATCATTCACAACATTTCTTTCTGTAATGTCATTTTAAATAAAAATAAAATAAAAAAACTTGTTAAAAATTTTGTTAATAAAGGACAGTAAGTACTGTACAATTGAAGTTTTATGATGTCTATTACAGAAAGATAGTAAAGAAAGCTAAAAACAACAGCAGTATGGGCAGTGCAGTGTTGCTCAACAGTTAAGGCTTTCTGTTACTGATCAGAATGTTGGGGGTTTAGGCCCCAACACTGCCAAACAGTCACTGAGGTCCTTGAGCAATGCCCCTACCCTATTGCACCTGGGACCTTAAATCATGGTTGACACTGCTTTCTAACAAGCTGGGATACTGAAAAAAAATCACTGCGCTGTAATTTATATGTAAGAAATAAAGTCTTACTTGTCTTCTCAAAAGAATAGCCATTGTTAATTAGATTTATATGTTAGTGAGAGTTAGAATATGTGAACAGCCAGGTTGATTTTACAGCAAGTAACTTGATTTTAATCAATATTAAATTGGTATTACCAGCACATTAAATATTTATGTTGATTCTACTCAAATATACTACTTAAATACAGTGGTGACATGGTGGCTCTGTGGTTGGCACCTCCAGGGTCCGTGTTCGATTCCCACCTCAGGGTCTGTGCACATGGAGTTTGCATGTTTTCCCTGTGGTTGGTGGGTTTCCTCTGGGTACTCTGGTTTCTCCCACAGTCCAAAGGCATACAGAATAGCCTTAAATTGCTTTAAATTATTTCAAATACAAACAAAATTTACAGGTTTACAGTGGTGATCTGCCTGAGGGATTTTGTTTACACTTCTTGTATTGTGTGTAAATAAGGTTATGGAATTAGCTTTTACCTATATGCATGAACTGGACCCCATCGGCTTTCTGGCTCTTTATGGTTTTCTCTCAGTGCTATTTCCATGACTTCTCACAGATTTCTTTTTTATAGTTTGTGCTCGCAGTAGGCATTTATATTATTGGGGAAAAACCTGGCTTGTCGTAGTTCAGGGGCCTCCTGGATTATTTCTTTTGATACCTTTTTTCAGGTGGCCTGTGTTGACTGACAGGCCAGCTCCCTGCCCTTCTCAGATGGGTTCAGTCCGGATGTCTGGTTAATGAGGGTGACTTCGAGGATTATAATGAGGGGGTAGGGTGGAGGGGTAGTGTATTATAGCCCATGTGTCACGCCAGACAAGTGAACCTCCCAGGCTGACTGTGTCCATGAGCCCTTTTCAACTCTCTGATGTCTCTTATTTACCATAGAAAAACATGGATCAATATTACTACCTCCCTGAGGTGACATAAAACACAGTGTTCATGACAGATAAGTTATGCATACAAGATTATATATTTTTGCAAGGCTCTGGAGGCATAGATTTCATCATTTCATGTTTTGTGTTCCAGAATTGTGTTAACCAAATGATAATTTATCTTAACAAGGTCATAGAAATCAGTATAACATATCTAACCCAATCATTTTAATAGGTTGAAAGAAGGCAAAGTGCAAATTGGTCCATACTTCATCCATCTGCATTGCAGCGGTGTTCCCTGTCCTGCTTCATATCTGGGTGCATTCACCTATCCTTCAGAGACCAGTAGCTTTAATGAGAAAAACAGAGATGGGAAGATTAGAATTGGAAAGAAAAAGGAAAAAAATGGAGGAGTGATGCAACATATGGAAGCTATTACAGGGCCAAGCTCCCATCTGTGTGCACAGCCGCAGTGCATTGGCACCCACCAGCCACTGTGCAGAATAGGAGTAATCCACAGAAAAGGACCCATGGAAATGCTGTAGGACGCTGAATTCCCTGGAGAAGCAAAGTTATCCAGGATGGGGGTGGGGAGACGAGATAGAGATGGTCAGAGAGGAAATCACAGATGTTTGCTGATGTGTACCAAAAACAGGTGCTCAATTGCTGTGGAGGGCTCTCTGAGATTCTCACGTTTCTGACAACATGTAGAAATAGAATGCTGTTTTCTTCTGCCTCCTCTTTTTTCCCTCTTATTTAAATGATGGGTTTGATCTAGAGTATTTTGGATGGGTAATCAGTTTGAATTTGCCAGAAAAGTGAGTCTTTGATTTGTAATTTGTCCATTTTAGTCCAAAAAGGTACAATTTTTAGACATAAAAATGCTTTTGTTTTTTATGGTTTAATCCTAAGCTGTTTTGATATATTTCCCCATCAGTTGTTTTATTACAAAAAAGAATTACTGTCTCCTCTGTCCTCTCGCTTTATTATTAAACTTGACAATAATTTTTTCCACAAACCATTTTCAAATATACTGTATTTGTTGCTACATGGATATTTTGTATTCCTTACGCACATTAGTAAGGAATGTCAAGGTATCTGAAGTTACAGTACATAAGTTCAGGCACAAAGATGTTCCCAATACCTCAGTAAAACATTATGATTTTTCAGTGAAAAATGTATTCACCTTGGAGCCTTTTCAGGACCCTGTTTCAGTGTACTTTCGATGGTGTGTATGATCCATGTAGCAACAATGCAGTATATTTATCAAACTATCATTAGGACTCAACATCCTCAAAACATACCCCTCTCTGGTTCTCTGTTATACTTTGACTGTTCAGTAAATCCTAAAAAAAAAAAGCAGATAACTCTGTTCTTTCAGTTTCTGTCCTCACGGATTTAGTACATTTGCAGAGGAAGTTTTTTTAGAAGACAAAAAAAGTTTTCAGTCAGCTAAGGTAATTTTGTTTAGTTTGTTGTTGTAGTGACATGTATTGTCACAGTGTTACAGTCCTGTGTTCAATCTATCTTGGGGAATACATGCTTAAACTTAATTTATATAATCATGTTTGAATGTCTTTTCATAGGTTATTTAGGATTTCTCTCTCTCTCTCTCTCTTACGCACACCCTCACTCTCTTTCTTTCTGTGTGTGTGTGTGAGAGAGAGGGAGAGTGTGTACTAGACCTCCCCTAAGGATGGAGTTCCTAGGCCCCCTGAGGTAACACCTCTGACTTCACACACCTGTGACTGATTAGAACATGAGTGTGTAAGCACCAATTCATGTTTTTTTCATGAAATAATTCCTCCAAAATTAGGTTTTACCAGAAAGGGCTATCCCCACCCTATGCTCGTTTTGCATATGTTTCTGTTATGTGGTTTGCTACATTAATTACTTCTGATTGTGTGTCTGTTATGTTGGTCTGTGGTTAATAAGACATTGAGACTCGTTTCTTTCTAATAATACTATTCTTATTGTAATAATAGGGGAGCACTGTGGTCTGTTGAGAACATTGTTTTGTTGTGAAGCTCTGTATCTGAGCCTGTCTAACTTCAGTCTTTCCTGTGGGAAATAACAGTTGTTTGAGGGTTTTCTTTATTCTCACAACACTTTAAAAGCAAGCTAAAGTGTCTCAAGTCTGTATGACCACTGTGAGCCTTCAGGCAGTAATGGCCAATCCCACAGGAACTAAGCTACAAGAGCTGTCAGTGCTTGACGAGCTCACCGGCCACAATGCACTTTTTTATCTTCAGGAAGTTGTTGGGAAGAGGAGATATTTTGGTTTTTGTTTTCATGGCTGGAAACAAATACATTTACAAAACAAACATCCTTGCCAGGTGACATTCTTATAAGGTTTTGGTAAACTGGGCCAGCTGTTTACAGGACCACAATATCAGAGTAATTATTCAACACTGAAAAAGCCACTGAAATGCTATAGCAGTGCACCCAAGGCTTTATCATTGAAGATAATGATCATGTTCAAGGTTGTGAACCTGTCAGGCACTGCTTATAAACAGGAAACAGGAATAAAACTATTCAGTCCTGTGTATGCACTGTATATGGATATGTCGGATATACAGTACAGTGGGGCAAAAAGTATTTAGTCAGCCACCAATTGTGCAAGTTCTTCCACTTAAAAAGATAAGAGAGGCCTGTAATTTTCATCATAGGTATACCTCAACTAT
>JAOVVB010000037.1:21877841-21896036 GCA_028570985.1 Heterobranchus longifilis | reverse complement strand
GTGTGTGTGTGTGTGTGTGTGTGTGTGTGTGTGTGTGTGTGTGTGTGTGTGTGTGTGTGTCATTAAACCCACTTTCCTTTGTGCCAAACAGTTTTGACCCATCAAGGCATGAGCTCCAAACTACGCCCCCATGAGAGATTGCTGTGGTATCTGTCAAAAAGATATTATCAGCACTTTTTAGCCCTATTAGTTGCGAGGTGAGGGCTCCATAAAACAGATGTGTTCTTCGATCACATTCAACAGATTTTCTACAGCATTAACTTCAGGGAAATTTGAAGGCCAAGTCAACACATTCAACTCTGTGTCATGTTCCCCAAACCATTCCTGAACATTTTTGCAGTGTGGCAGGATGCACTATCCTGCTGAAAGAGCCCACTGCCATTAGAGACCATTGGTGGCATGAAGGAGGTACTTAGACTGCAGCAATGTTTTGGTAGTAACATCCATATGAAAGTAACATCCATATGAATCCCAGAGTTTGTCCAGAGCATCACACTGCTTCTGCCAGCTTGCCTTCTATCCATAGTGCATCCTGGTGCTATATCCTTCAGAAAATGGCACAGCCCAGGCTATTCACATGATCCATTGTCCCATGGTACAGTTCTGATTCTCGCATTCACCTTGTAGTCATGTTCAGTGATGGACAGACTTCACCTTTTGATTATAGTCAGCAGCAACATTTTCACATTGTGCTATGAAAGGTTTTTGTTTTTTCTGTGGGATTGAACGAGATGGGCAAACCTTCATTCCCCTTTGCTCACACATAAGTGAACCTTCAGTCCTTGTCACCGGTTCATCAGTTTTATTTTGGTAGGTGCTAACCACTGCATATTGGAATACCCCCAAAGATCTGCTGTTTTAAAGATGCTCTATTCCAGTCATCCAGCAGTTACAGTTGAGCCCATATCGAAGTCACTCAGATCCCTACGCTTGCACTTTTTTCTACCTCCAACATATGACTTTTCACTTGCTGTCTAATAAATACTGCTACCTAATAGGTGTCACTGTAACAAGACAATAAATGTTGCTCACTCCACACGTCAATGCGTTTGTGTTTGCATGTGTTTTTATTTATGCCTTTGCATGTATGCACACCATAAAGCAATACACAGAGAACACACTTGCAGAGTTGTCTGTTATGCAATTGGTTGCATAATTTTCATGGTGTTACCAATATGGTGTTCAAAACCTACGCCCTAAAGCCCATGTCTTTAAAAACTGTAGATGAGGATGGTTGTCAGTGGTTTTAAAAAAATAAAATGGAATGATAAACCTACAGCTAATGTAGTTGTAGCTGTGGCTGAATACTGAATTGCGCTGAAATCATCTTACAGTTACTCCAATTGACTAACTTTTTTATATACAGTACATTTCTGTGTCCTGGTTCTGTACAGGCAAAATTTCTTGCCATCATAAATGCATAAACATGCACCCAAATAGTTTAGAAGTCTGGAGTTCAGACCCCACCGCCTGGTGGCCTTACAAGTGTCAGCAAATAAACAGTATATGTTTCCTGATTCTGAGTTACATTAGCATGAAATCTGTTGAAATAGGGCCAAAATAAATATTTATTGAGTCATTTGTCATCACCTGTAGCCCTGTAAATACTACCCTAATGTAAAATATTAATGTTCAATGTAATAATATAGCATTGATCTATTGTAGCAGAGCCTTAAACTTTTTGACAACCAAACTGGAATTTTTTTAGAGTCATTTCGTACCTTACATTTCCAGAAAGGGCTTCCGGTTTCAGTGTGTGGCATGCACATGTTTTAAGATACAGTCTGACCTGACAATAAATGCCTATTTTTCTTTCCAGGAGAAGCTTCTGCAAAGTACATACTCCCCCGTGCTGACCACCAAAGCAATGAAAGATGAGACTGAGCAGCGAATCCTTAGAGAAGCTCATGTATGAATCTACTTTTATCTTCTCCTTACATTTCCATATAGCTTTCTCCTACATTATACACACACTCCATCTAAATGAGAGGGGGGGGGTCCATCACTGCATTCACATCACAGAGCAGTGTTTTATTGTGCTATAAACCACAGCTGAATAGTGCTTTCAGATTGAACGCAGCAGAGCACAGCCTAACTGAATGTGCTTCTTATCGAATATCTTCTATCCTATGTCTTTTATAGCATGTGCTGTGTTTTATATTCCATGGCTTTATGAGTGTTTTATCTCATGAAGACAAAATCCCATTTGCCATTTTGAGGTGACTGGCCACATGTACACTATTACATTATAAATTGAAATGTCTGACTGCATTTAAATGAATCTCTTCAATCAAACTGCTGTGTAAATTTCCTGGTGTACTTAGTGGAAAGTGGTATCTTTCAAGGGCAGTAGGCTTTGGTAGGGTGCACATTTTGTGTTTCACTCTAAGTATCCTCACTGGCATGCTGTAGATAAGAGATGCTGTAGCAGTCATGCAGCTCCTTTATCAACTTGAGAGAACTGTCCCTGAGGGCAAGGAGACAGAGCTTACTGCAGCACAACTCGTCAATGAGTACCGCAGGTATGGAACAGTTGCATCAGCAAAATATTAAAAACATTCTGTTATTCTGCCTTGAGTTTCACACTTCTATTACACTTACCTAAAAGTATATATTAGCCTAGAAATTATATTAGCCTAGAAATATAATTTTAATAATAAAGTTTTACTTGCTTTAAATTTCTAGGCAAAAACTTTTTGGTAAGTGTATATGTAGTATTCTTGTTTTATATTATTATTAATAAAGACATTCTTGTATAAACTATTTGGCCAAAAGTTTGTGCTCACCTAACCATCACATCCATACAGTAAGTGCTCGTTGAATGTTTAATTACAGAGTTTGTTCACCTATTGCTGCTTTAATAACTTCCCCTCTACTTGGATAGGTCCAAAAGATTACGTTACACAAGAACTTTAGTCAGGAACTGTTGTTGATTCTAATTGTGATGATTCAGGGCTCATTGAAGGTCACTCCAGCCTTGTCAAATCCTGTCTTTATAGAGCTCACTTTTTGCACAAGGGGATTGTTGCACTAGAACAGGTTTAGGACCTCAACAAATTTGTAATGCTATAGCATACAAAGACATTTTAGACATTTTAGAGTGTTCTTCCAACTTTGTGGCAACAGTTTGAGGAACATTCACGTTTGTATGTGATGGTCAGGTTTCTATAAACTTTGTATAGACTTTCTACAGGTTGTTAATATAAAGGGTTTGACTATTTATGATGAACACATTTATCTGTGACAGTAAGCAAAAATTCAGCAGGGGGCCAAGTTTTGAAACCATTTCTGCAAGTGGGCCTAATGCAGCTCTTGCCCATTATAGGTACAGAATTCATTTGAATTTTTGTTTCATTAGTATGGCATCTTTAATATTTATTTTTCTAATCTGCAAATATTCAATGTATGCGTTTATTTCAGTCCATCTACCGAAACTGCAAGAAAGCTGACCAAAGATGAAATGTATCTCATTGATTCAGGAGGACAGTATCTGTGAGTAAGCAATAACATTTTTTAATCCTGTAAGTGAGTTTTTCCAAACACAATGTCATAAATATATTAATATAAATGCCTCGAGGCAAAAAGGTTTCCATTTCAGAAGGGCCAAATTATTGCATTAAATCAAGCAAAGGAAACAACTAAAGAGATTTGAAACTACTGGAACTGGGCTAAGAACCCTTTAATACATTATCGAAACCTCCGCCCATCAACCTTGTGGAAGAAATGTTGTCACAAAAAAAATTGTGAATGGAGATTATTTAAATACTTGGTGAAGTTGCATGACGTTGCATGAAGATGCATAGGGAGTATAAAGATGCACTGCTTTGTAGCAATGGAAAAGGAACATACTCTGATAAGTCTAGATTGACCCTATTCCAGGATGATGGCTGCATCAAGCACAATGTCCACTGTACAAGCTTCTGTAGGTGGTGTCAGCAATATTATGTGTTAATACATTGAAGTCAACCGATGACCTGAATGTACTAAATGACCAGGTTATTACATCAATAGAGTTGATTTAAGTAGACTTAAATTGTGAAATAGTGATTCTGGGAGCATATGAAATCATTTTTACACATGAACTGGCAACCACACTATTGGTTACAGAAACAATGTTCTGTAACCAAAGCTAGATGATTGAATGAAATCTTGTGTGAACTTTCTTTGGGCAAGCAGTATACATAATGTGTTTTTGTTGTTTTATAGTGATGGCACCACTGACATTACTCGCACCGTGCACTGGGGTTCACCTACTGATTTCCAAAAGGTATTATTAAGCGACTTTATATACACTCTGATTTACATAATAAATAAACATTTTTGTCTATTCATTCAACTTTTAAAGGAGGCCTTCACAAGAGTGCTAATGGGAAACATTGAAATATCAAGGACCATCTTTCCTGCTGGAACTAAAGGCAAGCATGTATTTTTTTATTTTTTTTGCACATCGGCCTCCATCTTATCGAGTGTTCTCTCTGATCTTGAAGCAACATCAAAAGCATGTTCCTTATGAGTGCTTTCTTTTCAAGGTGTCAACATGGAGATGCTAGGGCGCAGAGCTTTGTGGGAAGTCGGTCTGAATTATGGTCATGGTACAGGTCATGGTGTGGGCAACTACTTTGGAGTTCATGAATGTAAGATTTTTGCTTTTTTTGATAAACTTACATTGATGGATGAAAGATTTTGATTTTTTAAAAATAATTTTTGGGCTTTGGGAACTGAAATGTCTGAAAGAGCATTTATTAATGCAGGTTGTGGCAACATCTTAAACGTCATAATATACTGAGGTGAAAAAGCTAATTCTGCATAATATATAATAAACATATAATAATCAGATTCATTGTAATACAGTGCAAGAGAACTCAACTAACATGAGTCCTTTATTTCAATACTTCATAAATTCTACAAGGATAAATGAACTCACTAGTATTCACTAGAGTGTGTGAGAGAGTCCATAGCATATTTTATTGTCACTCTTGTAATCCCATTTTTATTCTCTCTCTTCACTTTCAGTTTCACTGTCATTTTTACCTCAGTTCCTGCCTAAAATTAAAATATGGCAATGTTTGACTTAACTGGTCTGAAGTATGGCAAGTGCATACAAATTTTCCAACAATATGGATCTAACATTATTATATTGACACAGTGCTGATGGTGAATTATTATAACACACTGTTAGCTCAGTAACATTATATGATACAGGGTATTTGTCCTGTGATTCACTAATCATTTTTTTAAACAAAAATGAAAAATCTGATCCATACACTCTATAAGTCCATGCATCCATATTTATATGTTTTATGTGTTTATGCTTTCTTCTAGGGCCTGTTGGTTTTCAGTCCAATAATATTCCATTCCAGCAAGGCATGTTCACATCCATTGGTAAGGCATTAGATAAGACCTCTGTAAGGAATTTAAATGCATTCATATCAAACCCCATAGTAAAAACAAACATAAAAGTACAAACAACTGGATACAACCATCCTGCATTAGTGACAAAATACACCAGGGGTATAAGAAATCACATTCTGTTTTATTTAGTTGTATTTTTGTAATGTAAATAATAATTAAACGGTTAAAATGTCCAGATCAAAACTGATCTTCTTTTTAATCTGTTGTAGAACCTGGCTACTACAGAGTGAATGAATTTGGAATAAGGATTGAGGATGTTGCAGTTATTGTTCCAGCTAAAACAAAGGTACATTTCATATTCAAAATGCTAATTAGGTAAAGAGAGGACATAAACCAGAACTGCTTGTTCACATTTTAATATCTTTGTTCGCTGTTTTTGTCACCTTTTCCCAGTATGGCAATAATTATCTGACATTCGACACTGTGTCACTGGTCCCCTATGACAGAAAATTGATTGACACTTCAATTCTCAGCCCTGAACAGGTAACAAAACTGTTTTTCCACTAATGATTATACTGTGTCAGTCATCGGTTAATTCTATCGCTGCAAAGTCTGTTTGCTGCTAATTGGAGTTGGCTTCCTTTGAAAGTCCCTTCTGACATCCTTCCCCAGCAAAGCATTTCAAGCATGACTGCAGAAAAGTGTATCTTCTTTCTTCTGACACAACAGTGGTGCCAAATGATTTACTGTATATGAAATTATATATGAGTCTTTAAATTAACATAATGAAGGAGGAATGACACATTTGTTAAAAGCATTTTATGGGATATATTTTTTTAACCTACTGAAAGCTTCAAATACAGATTACCATTTTGCAATGCAAAATAAAAAAAAATTTTATTAATCAAAATATGAATATTTTACTCTTCTTTTAATGTTATTTATTTGTAACCTATGATTTTACATTAATCAAGCCCACTGTTTGTTTTGTACTCTTGTAGCTCCAATGGCTAGACACATACTACATGACCATCCGTTCTACAATGGGTCCAGAGTTGAAGAGGCAGGGCCTGATGGAGGTCCATAACTGGATGATGGATAATACAGAGCCATTCCTGAAAGCAAGGTCTTCAGCTGCTGTCCCCTCAATCTCACTACTACTGCTACTTCTGCCTATAGCTATACTGTAGAAACACCTAAGAATGTCCCACAGGCTTACTGTAGAATCTGAAAAAGTCCCAAAGGTTTCTGTAGAATCTCCTACAAGTCATTCCACTGTTTTATTGTGCAATCTCCAAAGAATTATTTGTTATGGTAGTCTGTTTATAACTGCCATCACTCCAGAACTACTCTATAATGCTGATCAAGTTCACCAAAGCAATGTCTGTCTATCTTGCTCTCTCCCGTTTCTTTAACCGTTTTGTAATATAAAGAAGCAGCCTCCATGAAACAAGTAGATAAAAATGTCTATTAAGTTTGAACGCAAAATACTTTTTACGTCTTTAAAGGCATAGTATAAAAACAGTTCACTTCTGAAAAAGAAAGCCGGAAAATACATATCGGAAAAAGTTAATTCTGTAACTCCCAAGTATTTTTAGCATTTAACCTACCATGATTATTAACAGAAATGCGTAGGCATCTGAGATATTTTCCAATGGAGCAAACCTAGGCTTTTCTTGTCACTGTTGTTGTTGATGCTGCTCATATCTAAATTCAGTTTGCAGAAGTTCCCAAAGTTATTTGTATTTTTTTTTTCTGTAGAGAGTACATGTAATAATCACTAATGATTAAATTATTTATTAAAATAAGCATATTTAAAATCTGAGGTGTCTTCACACCTGGTGAATTTTCCATATCCAGTCTTTATATCCTAACTCAAATGTGATTAAACGGTACACTCTTGGAATAAAATTCAAATTCATTGTCTCTCTGTGGGAGAAAAAATTGTATACTCTACAGCAGTGTTCCAAAGAAGAGTTCCTAGATAGAACCAACGCAATAAGTAAAAGAATCCTTAAGATCCTCTCAAAGAACACGTTTTTGTGAGACTTCTATCTGGAGATCTAAGATCTGTGTTCTGCTTTTCTTCTAGTCAGTATATTGACTCATTATTAAGCCCTTTATGAATTATATCCAGTGAGGCCAGTGGGAGGTTTTCTTTTTTTTATTTATATTATTATTAATTAATTATGCAGGTCAGTGCATACAATACTGTAGGTGATATTCAAACATTCAAACATTTGTTATGAATTGAAGTAATGGGATTAGGAGAAGGATATTAACAATATTAAATGTTAATATAATATAATTATCATTGTGATGTGATACTTAAAACAGGCCTCTACCTATGACCTTAAATCTTCCAGAGTTACTGCTCAAAGTGATTATGTTTATAAAGGGAAATGAAATGATAATGAGAAATTCCCATTATATATGATATGTTTTTAGATTATCATTTAAGAGTACCAAGCTTTCTCCAAGGCTCACACTGTACTTCTTAACAATATTTTTTGCCTTTGCCATAAGTGAAGCACAAATACCACTGGAGGGCCTGTTGCTTGGCAACGTTTCTACCAGAGTTGCAGGAAGGTGTGAATGTGGTTTCTGTGAACATCCGGTCTACTCGCTTTCCTCTCTTGCTCTCTTTCTCTATCTTACTCCTTTGTGTATGCTTTGCTGGGCTTTGAACAACAGGATGACACTAAAAGTCATACATATCTAACATGAAGGGCATTAAGGTCAACAGATGTAACTGTTTTCGCTAAGCTGCTGTTGTAATTTTTGTAAGCTGTACAAAAAGAGGAACTTTTGTAAACCAAAAAGAGATGTTGAGATCAATGAGGTCATCCTGTTGTGCTGATGTTAAAGCAAATTGTCCACGTCATATCTTTTTTTTTAATTGTTGTTCACAGTAAAAAAAAATTTTAAAAATCAACTTATTCCCTATTATGAAGGATATTTATATGGGTGTACACTGGATGTATATGTGGACCACAATGAACTACTCATCTTGATATCATGTGGCCAGCCAACACAAAAATAACTACCAACTCACACACACACATGTACTTCCTCTGCAGTTCACTTACACAGTTCTGTTTACTATCTACCAAAAGATATAGATCAGTCAGCTTTTGAATCAGTCAACTTTGTGCTTAATTTTTGAAGAAAAAAAATATGGACAATTAGGTTGTATCTCTTCTTTTATGTTCATCTAAATTGAGTGGTTTGTGATTTTAATGGGTCATACACTGTTCAAGTACACTGTACTTCTGTTCAGTACTGAATTTTTTCTCTCTTGGTGGATGAAGAGGTCACCATGTTTGAATAATTTTGAAAGGTACTTTTCTATGCACAGAATGACTCATCTTCAAACGTTTAGATTTCCCTGGGTTAAAGATGAACACAAGAGTTTTGAAAAAAATTATGTCAGGCTATAAGATCGGTCTATGTAAAAGAACTGAAAAGGTTTGTTTAACTGTGGAAATCACCAAAAATGCTAAATATTTCTGATATGATTAACAACATTTAAACAAATATACTGTAGATAACAACTATCAGATGTCATTGCATCAGTAATCACATTCCTATATTAAAACCAGTCCACTCGAACCCTTCCACATGATGCTAAATAGATTTTGCTTTTAAACAGATATAAACAACTGGTTTAACCAAATCCAACCTGTAGGAAAAAAAAGTAGTTCCTGTCTAGTCATGTGACTTCCTCTCATTCAGAGTTCTTCACTCAACAGAGCAGAGAGAAAGAAGAGCTTTCTGTCTTTCTTCCTCTGGTTGGTTTTGTTAGTGTGTCGGGTACAGTGGCAGTACAACTGACAAGTTGCTGGTGTAGCTGAGTTGGTGGAGCTGTTTCTTACCTCAACAGTTAGAATTGTGTTCCTCAAGTGAAATCGCCCCACTTTGCGCACAATGTTACGGAGGAAACCCTCAAATGCTTCAGAAAAGGAGCAGGGCCAGGTGCAGAAGAAGAAGGTGAGAATTTTTGTTTGAGTAGTGTTGAAGAGAAGGAAGACAGTAGTAAAGTGATGATAGAAGGAATCATGGATCTTAGAGTTCTAAGTTACATGAATTGAATGAGTGTGTGATAACCATACATGATGCCCTATGATGAAACGCAAACAGTTAAAATCTCCTGAATATGATATGAATATGTTCTATACATGTAATCTCACATTAAACACCAGTTTTATATAATCTAAACATGCTTGAAGTGATCTTAAGAGTAATGACTTAATAGTTGACCATCTTGCTTGGGTCAAATTGTAAAGGTTGTAAGGTAACCAAATTGTGTTAAAGGACTAGAGATTTTTTCTCATCACAGTATTATTGTTCAGGTTGAGTTGCATGGCTGTGCAGCATTTCCTGTAGAGACACAAACCGTCATACATCCTGAATTTATTCTTGTCTCATAAGCGTCTGTGCTAGTCTCTTATGAGCTTCATGAAGAGGCTTCAAAGTGACATTTACATTTGTGCTTAGAGCTTGCTTACTCTGATCCTTTTCATTTACAGGGAATCTTCACCTCCTACGCTTAGCTCCACTAACCCTGTTTTTTTACTTCATTGTTGTCTTTTGTTCATCAACCACAAGTTTCAGTCAAAAAAAGGCCAAATGGCAAGGTTCTCCAGAACCTTGTTGCCATATCTTAAAAACAGCACTTGAGAGATTTAATGTACATGCTAAAAAAATGTTTGCATTTAGAGTACTGAGTGGAATCGTATATACCTTTATACTGATAACAGAAATGTTTAAAACATAAGACTGTCACAGTTATGTGTAACCAGAGATGTCAAAAAGAAAAGAAAAGAAAAGAAAAGAAAAGAAACTGGGTCACATGTTTGATTTAGTCATGATTCAAATTTTAATGCAGTATTAAATTTACATACTGTGCATTAATAAACTGTATACTATGTAGATTTGGAGAAATCTACACAAAATATTTAAATACAAAAATTATTTTTAAATGATGTATAAACCAAAAGACAGAGAAGCTTTCTGATAAATGGATTGGCAGTTGTTCTGGTTCAGCACTGTGTGGTTTGGTTAAAATGTGATAGCCTTCATTTTCTCGGTACAATGTGACTGTTTCATATCTCCTGTCATAATTTGTGCCACTTTATCTCAGTACAGGAAGTGAGTGTACGTCACTGCTTTTGCAAAACGTTTGCAGACTAGATCCTGGAAACACATTGCTCTGTCTTGAAAGCAGGCTACTGCATACTTACTTACTTACTTACTTACAGTACTTACTTACTTACTTACTTACTTAATTACTTACTTACTTACCTATACACTTATTTACTTATATACATACTAAATTAATTACTTACTTACTTTGCTTACTTATTTTATTTCTTATTTACTTACGTTATTTCTTATTTACTTACTTTATTTCTTACTTAATTACTTACTTACTTACTTAATTACCAATACACTTATTTATTTATATACTTAATTAATTACTTACTTACCTATACACATATTTACTTATATACGTAATTAATTACTTACTTTACCTACTTACTTGCTTACTTATTTACTTACTTACTTACTTACTTACTTACTTATACAGTACACGTACTAATACACTTTCTTAATTATACACTTACTTACTTTATTTACTTACTTAATTACTTATTTACTTACTTATACACTTACTTACTTACTCACTTAGGCTACTTACTTACTTATACACTTAATTAATTACTTACTTACTTTGCTTACTTACGTGCTTGCTAACTTACTTATACACTTACTTAATTAATTACTTACTATAATTACTTAATTACTTACTCACTTACTTAATTACTTACTTACTTGTACACTTACTTAATTACTTACTTATACACTTACTCAATTAATTACTTACTTATTTAATTACTTATACACTTACTTATTTACTCATACACTTAATTGTACACTTAATTACTTATATGTATAATTAAAAGTTATTTATCATGATTCTGAGCAGGCACAAAACTCGACCCTGCTAAGTGCTATAAAAAAGGAGCGACACTTTGTTGCCATCAGTAAAGTTGTTGCTGAAAACACACTTTGTCTCACAGCGGAAATATGAACTTTTGAGTACCTTTTATCACTGTCAAACTCGTCTGAATAGATTTTGTGTGTGTCAACAGCTGACATTGCAGAGGTCCAGCAGCTTTAAAGATTTCATGAAGCCCAAGCCATCTTCACCTGTGGTGAATCCTGAGCTGTCCCTGGAAGAGTCGGTAAGACTGCTGCATTTACACATGCTAGTCAGTGTTTCTGCACAGAGAATAAACTTACTGAAAAATCACATCTATCTCTAATGTGATCATAACTTTTTTACATGTGAATTATATAAAACTGCATGTAAAAAATATGAAGCTGACTTCATATGAACAGTATTTGGTCACAGAGCAAAAAGAGTGATTCTTCTTAAAATATCACATCCCTACATGTAAACAAATATACATTTATAGTTAATAATGAATACATTTATAATCATGTCATTAACATTATTGAAATGATAAAATATGTTGATTATGTTGAATAAAAATCACATGTGAAAAATTAAAAACACAGCAAGATGTGCACTCTGTAACAAGAATAAAAAACTGTGTAAAATTAACATCCCATTTCTCATTATCCAATTGTGTTTTTCATGGATTTGTCAAATCCCTGTGAGTTTTCGACAACAATAGAAAATCAGTACCAAAACAGTTTTGAAAACACTTTTTAAGCATTTTTACCTAATCTTGATCTGTAATTGGGTATACAGATGTCAAGGACTCATTCACTGTGTTTTTTTATACTGAAATACAAATTCATTTATTGTCATCATATACAAGAAGATCATATAAGCATATAAATTTTCCAATAACTCCTTTGCTCCACTTCAACAAATATACCCGCCTTGTGGGTGTCTAGAAGAACATCATCAGGGTTATCAGGGTGAAATTTAACAGTGACCTATATACCACAATGACTCTATTTGAGACTTCCTAGTCAGGATTTCCTTCGTATTTGAGTTAGCCAAGCATAGAGCCTGAGCAAGCTTCTGAGAAAAGCATGCAAATTTGACACCTTAAAGCTAAATATGAATATTTGCATACTGAACTGTGAATGCTAATATATGATTAAACCTTAATCACAAAGCCTCGTAGACTGTAAAGTAACAGTTAAGTAAATAAAAAAATAAAACTGTTTGACACATCAGTAGTACTGGTGACCACTCCTCTTCTGCAACCTCTGCGGCATGTGCATACTGTAGCTCACAAAAGCCAGCTTGGTTGTCACTGTGGTAATGACTAATTGTAAACCACATGAAACATTCATAAGGGCTTTATATACATTTAATCATTAAATTACATTATAACATTGTATTTGAAAAGTATAAATTCAAGAAGTAATTGAAATAGAAACTGAGAATAGCCTTTGTTGCTTTGTCATACAGTACTTTATATTAACACAATGTTAGCGATTTAAAAAAAAAAAGAAAAACTAAAGCCAGGAAGCTGAGGACATATTTAAGAAATCAGACATGAGTTTCCCTCCAGCAAGCACTCACTACCGCGTGACCACACTAACAACAATGTAAGACTCTGTTATAAAAATGTAATGAAAATCATCGTAGCATGCACACAACAAACAATGGTTGTTTCATTTGGTTGTTTAAAAAATATATATATTTTATAGAACAAAGACATGTATGTATGTATCAAAGTTGTGGCACATGGTAGCATACATTTATACCCATCCCCCACACACATGTCAGTGTCTATCTGTGCTGAGTGTACTGAGAATCAAATTCCACCTAGTAATAGTAAATGTGGTAAATGTAAGTTTACTCATTGGGTGAGATTAAACATCTACAAACTCCCTTACAAAACTAACCTAAATATGTTTTGTGAAATTCCCCTTAGCTACCAGAGGGTGAAGTCCAAGAGAACACTGAAAAAAACAGTGGAAAGTTAGGGAAGAAATGGAGGAACGTCATCACTCGCACAATGACCCGAAAGACATCCAAGATGGTACAAAAGGTTCTTGCAGAAGAAGGGGTGAGTTTAGAAAATGCTCAGCACTGAAATGCCTGAACAGGTAGATCAGTTCTTCAAAAAGAGGAAACTTAGTAACTATAGTAATGATGGAGTTAATACAGCTCACAAACGATTGGTTATGTCTCCCTCTTCTGGATGATCATGGAAAGTCTGAAATGGTGTCTGAGTCTGTGTTATCTCTGTTATATCTTTTTCTGTGTGATCAGTCATAACATTAACACTGATTATCACTGATATCCTCCTGAGACCTGGACTCTACTGTTGTGTACATTGCAATTTCTACTGACTGTTCCTCTTTATTCTTAGCCGATAACTATACATTTAATCAATGTCTTCAATCAGGAATAAGTTTGGCAAAAGAATTATGGTCCTCATATGAGGATGGTACCAGGATATATAGACAATGAAGGTGGGAGGAAATGTCATGTTCTTATATGAGGTCTCAAGAGGATATGCCAGTCATCAGTGGACAGGATCAAGGCTCATTTATGCCTGTGGGGAGCAAAGGTCAGCTTGTCTGGTCCGATCCCACAGGAAAGCTTATGCAGCGCAAAACTGCTGAAAAAGGTTAATGGTAGCCATAACAGAAAGATATCAGAACACTCAGTGCATTACTGCTTGCTATCTATGGGGCTTAGCAGGCAAAAAATTCAAGGTTGTTGATCTGACCGCCTAAGATCGCAATCCAATTAAGGATCCATGTAGTGTGCTGCACAAACAGGTCTGATCTATGGAGGCCCCACCTTGCAACTTACAGCACTTAAAGGATCTACTGCTAATGTTCTGGTGCCAGACACCTCTTGTGGAGGTGTGCCTCGAGGGGTCATAACTGTTTTGGTGGCACAAGAGAAAGCCACACAATATTGTGTTTAATGTTTCAAGGCTTAAATGTTATGGCTGATTGGAGTATGGTTTAATAACAGAATTTCAGATAATATTAAGTGTTTTATATATATATATATATATTTTTTTTTTTTTTTTTTCCAAAAATAAAAAGAAAAATGCTTTTTTTTTTGTAGCTCGAAAGTGGTGAGGATAGCTCTATGTCTCCTATATCGCCTAATGACTGGACTCCAGACCTGAGTGCTGGGAACCGGATATCTGTGTGCTCCAACAGTTCAGAAGACACGATTCATTCTCCCCTGTGCCGTCAGCTTTCTGGATGTAAGCCCTATTTTATAGAAATATTTTACTTCAAAATTCTAATTCTGCTCCCAATGTGTTGCTTAAGGTCCTTCCAGGTACTAATTAGCATTATGCTAATGAGAAATTATTTTTTGTCCCTTTATTTTGTCTGGAAGATTTTCTTCACTGTTTAAAAGAAAGGATTGACTACTGTTGTTTGTACACAGGTGGGGACAGGCAAAGTCTGGACAGTGGCTTCAGTCAGAGGGACAGTATGGAAAGCACTTATAATGGACCATTTTGTGGCAGGGCTCGTGTACACACTGACTTTACCCCCAGTCCTTATGACATCGACTCCCTCAAACTACAGGTTGTTTTCTCTGAAATGTCCTAATAAAATTAATAAATAACAAAATGCTCATATTTTCACAATTCAAATTTACAAAAATTTTGATTAGCTTGTGATAAAAGTCTTTTGCATGGACCAGTTCCTTCCTTCCTTGAAGGGATAATGTTTCTACCAGTCTAAAATGTTGCATTTGAAAAACACCTTCTGAGTTCAGGGATTTTATAGGACATTTAAGGGAATTCCAAAAGAAATAAGTGCTAGGAGTATCAGCTTTTCTTTAAAGAAGTTAAAATAATGTTCTTCTTTTTTATCATCACAGAAAGGTGATATCATCCAGATAATTGAGAAGCCACCAGTGGGCACTTGGACTGGCAAGCTCAACAACAAAGTGGGCTCCTTCAAGTTCATATATGTCACCATACTCCCAGACGAGGACACACCACCAAGGAGGAAGCGATGCCATAGCCAGGGACGGCACAATAAACCCAAACCGAAAACACTGGAGGAAGTTTTGGATAGGATTGGCCTAAAAGTAAGCCTGAACTGGGTGTGAACATCCCATCACTATTGCACTTACAGTATACTTGGATTAATTATCACACTTGCAATCTAAGATTTCAAACAAGGTTCACAGCCATTAGTTTCTAGAAAAATAGAAACTATTATTTTGATGTTTATTATACTGATTGTAGGGGTGAGCATTGTTGCCTCACACTTCCAGAGTTTGAGGGTTCAAATTTTGTCTCCAGACTGTTTGCATGGAGTTTGCATGTTCTGTGATTTGCTGGGATCCTTCCAGATACCCCAGTTTTGCTCTTCCCAAATCTCCCATAGTATGTAACTGAGTATGTGAGTGTGTGTATGATTGTGCCCTGTAATCAGTTGGCAACCTATCCAGGATGTACCCTTCCTTGTGCCCTTAATTCCCTGGGATAGATTTCAGGCCTCTGTGACTTTAAGCAGGATATGCAGAGATACAGATGATAGATGGATTATACATATTGTTGAAACTGCTAATTAAAGGTAGTTTGCTTCTTTTTTTCCTGTCTAGGACATGGAATCTCTTCTTTCCATGCATGGCTTCCAAAGTTTGGAGGACTTTAGTGGACTGAAGGAATCCCACATGAATGAGCTGAACATCACAGATCCGGAGGAGCGCACCAAGCTGCTGACAGCAGCTGAACTGCTTCATGATTGTACGTCATTTGATTCTCACTGGCTGTTAGGTTTATTAAACTCTAGAGTATTTATTATTTTAAAAATAGCTGTTCATTTTAAAGATTGGTCTTTCTATTCACATATAAAAGAATTAATGCTGAGGACTTAATGCAGCTTATACTGTAGAAGGTCATTACTATTCCCTTTTCACAGATGTTCAGTTTCACACCACTTCCCAGAAAATGCCAGTGGAAATCTCTTTTAACCAACACATATTTCAGCTTTTTTTTTTAAGCAGATAATTAAATCGAATTTAGAAATGTATTCTCTGTGCTCTCCTGATTATGGAAACTGTTGGCCTGAAGCCCAGTTCTCACATACATCTTATTACATTGCTAACTGCATGTCCATGCTGTTGATAATGTTTGACCTC
Source organism: Heterobranchus longifilis (assembly GCA_028570985.1). Lineage (NCBI taxonomy): Eukaryota > Metazoa > Chordata > Actinopteri > Siluriformes > Clariidae > Heterobranchus > Heterobranchus longifilis. Next base: position 21,879,559 of record JAOVVB010000037.1, on the reverse strand, counting down.
AGGATTGTTAGGAGGTAGTGATGTTCAGCTTACCGAATATGTTTTTGTGTGCTGTTTTAGCAAGAAACTAGGTCAATCTCAAACTAGTCAACAAAATCCATCTTCTTTTTTCTGTAGCTGAAGACGAGTCTGATGAAGAGAAGGAGAGTGTTGAGGAGAAGGTTGACATGCCACGGGACTCAGGTTGCTATGAGAGCACAGAAAACCTGGCGAATGGGCGTGAGGAGGCTGACACAGAGCCCAAAATGGAACCTGGCGCAGCTAACAGTGTAGAAACCAATCAACAACTCGAAGCAGTCCAGGAGAAGCTGCAAGACCTGACTGTGGAGGAGTCCTGAGAGCATTGAATATACACTGGAAAAACTCTACTGCTGTGCTTCAGGTACTCCAATTCCTTCACTGATGGATCAGAAGTGTTTGTAGCAGCCCATCTCCCATGAATAACCTACTTCAAATGAAGTCATGACTGCTGAATTCCAGTGAATCTGAAAATTCTCATTTTATTTTAGGGAGGTTTTATAATGTCGGCACACTGAATGGACAGTTTTGATTTTCGTTTTTATCCTTCTGAATGTTTTAATAGCTTTTACATGAATTATACTGTAAACAGGATAGAAATGGTTGTTATCCATTGGTCGAGGTTATACATTTCCCTGGCCATAATGCTGTTATATCAGTTAAAATTGGATATGTATGAGTTGTTGTTGTTGTTTTTTTTTAACTATTTGATGTAATATTATAAAATGTGCTTTTATGGTGGCAATGTGTCCTTGCACCTATAGAGTTGAGGGTTCGATTCCCTGGCTCAGGTCTGTGCATCGAGGAATGGAATAGTCTTGACTCCGGGATCCTGTGACCCTGTACAGGAAAGTGGTATAGAGAATGAGTGAGAGAATGTACAATATAGTATGACCTATTGTTATTTTTACAATATTTAAATTTTTTACTTATATTCAAGAGGCTTGGGGGTGGGGGGGGAGCTAGGTAGCTCGGTGCTTAAGGAGCTAAACTGCTGATCAGGAGATTACCGGTTTGAGCCCCAGTGCCACCATGCTGCCACTGCTGGGCCCTAAAACAAGGTCCTTCACACTCAACTGCTCAGATACAATCGGGCATGGAGCTGCCAACCCAACTCTGTAAGAAAACTGCCACTGTAACGATGGATATCTTTCCAGGAGTAGAGAGCACTGATCTCCTGAAGGCACACCCTTAACACCCTACAAATTGGATTCTATTATAAATAAAAGCTGTAAAACAAACCTTCTTCAGGTATAAAATAAGCTTTCTTTTAAACTTTTAGAAATCTAAAATTTTCTAAAGAATTTTGCATCATATATTAATACACGCACAAGCAATTCTAGTTGCAGCAACTTAGTATCCTTGAACCCTGGGCAGGAGATATCAGGATATACTGTATATATGGTAAACTTTCAGCATAGTATATACGGTATACACCAGCACAGAGAAGAGGGAAGACAGAGAGAATCAATCCATAGCTGTTTAAAACAAAATATGTTTGAGTTGAAAGTTAATTAATATGATAATTATTTTTATTAATTTCCATATTGTATCAACGGGCAGACATTTATCTTCAATTGAGACACATTTACATCCAAATCAGGCAACCAATGTGGTCTGCATGAAGAAGATTTTTTTTGGCTGTCTCTTGGATTTGCATTAATCGATCTGGTATAGGGGAAAAGAGAAACTGTAAATAC
>JAOVVB010000037.1:21836060-21851894 GCA_028570985.1 Heterobranchus longifilis | reverse complement strand
TGGTCACAAAGCAAACATTGTGATTTCATACCTTTCACGTGTGATTTGAGTTAATACAATTACAGATTTGATGTTGGAACATGTCAGAGAATCAGAAGATGACCTCAGATATGCTGAACACACAACAGGATGCCTTCTAGGCTCAACAATTCTGCAAAAGTAAACAGAGGAAATGTGTGCTGTATATCTCATGAGATAAAAATAAATAAAACGGCACACGCCTGAACCCATCTCACGGAACTATTACAAAGTACTAAAACTTAGAAAATGAAAATTTTCATGAAAAATTAGAATGAAAATTAGATGTGTTTCAAAAGCACTTTGCAGTAAAAATGACAACATAGTCTCAGCACGTAGTTCCACAGTGGCCTCGGTGGCCTCAAAATATAGACATCTCTAATCCAAAAGTGCTGTGTGAACACCAGTCATAAAAACTGCTTCATACACAGTTCATCTGTTCTAAGATCTTAGCAATGTGCTGCATATATAACATTTTAAGCTTGGGAGTTTGAAGATCCTTAGAAATCTGCAAATCTACCCTTAGACCCTAGGCATAAGAATACAGTAGGACCAATGTTCAATATTCTTAAAAATATGAGAAATGAGTGTCTAAGAGCAGTTAAGGGGTGTCTCAACTTGTCAAGAGAAGTGAATATGTAGAATATAGCTGCAATTAGTGACTATGGGCCAAAGACACATTACACTTCAACAACAACCATGAAGTTCCCACTGCGTCTTAAAAGCAACGAAGACCGCAGCCGGAACATAGACAAAATGGAAAAATGTGCATTTATCAAGTTCATCCTACTTCCTAGACACATCCCTGTCAGGTTCTCAATGTGTCTATCATGTTGTCACTAATTTCCTTCCACGCACATAATCATACACTCAATCGGTGCAATAAGATGAAACCGAGTTATTACTATGTCTGATCAGATCACACGCTTACTGGTCACTTAGCACATGCTCACTCTGATGTCATTGCATCCAGTGGGTTGGAATAAATACAATGACATGTACAAACTAATGATGTAAGGAATTATACCGGCATTTCCACTCATTTTTCCACTAAAATTCTCTGAACATGAGTCATAGCCGATTATGCATGGGCCATATTTTGATGTGACAGCATATACCAGTTTTCCTCACACTCATCTATAATAGAAAAACAGATATGTGGCATCATACTTTATCATCTACTGGAAAACCAACTAATATATTAACTAAAGGTTAAACCGAACTCTACCTGTATTCTTATTCTACAGTTCTCATTTCTTGTTTTTTTTTCTTATTATCTTTTTTTTTTCCCGCTAGACCTCAGCTAAATCTGCTCATGTTGCACAAGTTGCAGTGAAGAAAGTTATAGTAACTTTTATATACAGTATGTTTTGTACGTGTGTGTTCCCGCCTATAGGATTGACCATGTATGGAATTTTAAATTTAAACAAATCCAAAGATCAAACCAGTGCAGATTTCACTTAGCTCTACCAAGGCGAGCATTAGACTCAACTTGATCAACAAAATGTGTTAAAGATGGTGTCAATCTTTTTTAACAAATAGACTGCCACTCTTTAGTCACAGCTGAGAGTTGGTTAGAGTCTAGGATTGTGAACGGTATGTCTGGATCTTACGCAGAAGAATCAGGGCAGACTCAATTATTATTTTTGTGGGCAACTTGGGTGCTCTAAAACGACTTCCTCATGCTCAGTACAGACAATCCACTGCATTGAGCTATTAATAGAGGAAGCTTGAATCTCCTCCCACTCAGCTGCATGTGGAGTGCTCCGGCACTACTAATGTATTGGTTGTATATCACCATGCCTGTCCTCGCACTGGAACGATTTCTTTCATATGAAGTGATAAATACATCAGCTTCAAATACATCGGGAGTGCTCGCCTAACCGCCTAGGTTTAATACACATCCACGCTGATGTATCTGAACAAACAATGTGAAGGAGGGCCATTTAAAGTCACGCCACACCGTAAACCATAGCAGCACTTTTCATCAATCCAATAGGAGCGCTCGCAGCCACTTCCGCGCTCTGACGTAACGTTGCTGGGCAGCTTGCCTTTTTCGGCTGCTCTCTGACATGATGCCAGGTCCGGTAGATCAATTCTGGGTTTCAGCACAGCAACAGAGCAACAGAGGGAGACTCACAATCAAATTATCATAATTTCCCAAAAGACACATGGAAATTAGTTTAACAATAAGTCCCAAAACTGGGTAGACAAGTGTGGCCTGTCAGCATAAACAATCTACAGCACTCAACCAGTGAGACAGGTATGGGGTGTTTGGCTGGTGTTGTTACATCACTAGGAATGAATGAAAAGGGCAGAAAATAACAACATAACCATTCAAAAAACATTTCTTTATCATATGCCAGCAAAGGAGAAAGGAATGACAGTGAAATGAGGTCTATGTACAGTATGTGTGTGTGCCCTAATGCTGTATTATCATTGTTCTGATGACTACGATGCATCTCAAAACAGCTTCATCATTACTTCCCATCATAGGTCTAAACTTCCTGTACAACTGGAGCATACACTGCAGCGCATATGATTTCTGCTCCAGTAATTAATAAAGAACTACAGACTATTACATTAGAATTTCACAGTCATATGTTGCTGATCTTAAAGCTACTATAAGTATGCATGATGCACTAGGTTACTAGGATCTCATTAAGAAGTCTCTATTCTCCCTCAACTGCAGTACAATGGAAACATGCTTTCATTTGTTAAATGGAGCAGAGGTGACTGTTGATATAAAAATGAATTAACAGACTCATCATCGTAGCTTCCCACCAGCACCAAAACAGTCAGGACTCCCTGTAATGGGTGTCTTTCTTTCTATAATTACTCGTTATAAGCAAATAAATTAGAATTTAGTCAAATGTGCTTGTGTACACACCACACACACACACCAGTCTTTATACACATATGGTGTGATGGTGTACTGTATGTGTGTGGGGGGAGAAGCGAGAGCGAGAGAGAGAGAGAGAGAGAGAGAGAGGGGAAGGAAAAGGAAGGGAAGGAAGGCAATCAATACTGCTGCATTATCAGGGTAGTCTCAGGCTAGTTTTAGTACAGATGCTTGGGGTGGGGGTACTTATCCTTCATTACTAATAGCCTTCTAAAGGAGTATCCGCTATTGCACTAGGGAGCAGAGAAAGGGTGGGCAGGGAAATGGCTGACGCACAAAGAGTAAGTAAGATTTTTAGGGATAGGGCACATACATGGAGTAATTAAAGAGACAGCTGATATCTAATCGCTATAAATAAAACATAAAGACACTATTAACTAGTTAAAGTTAATCTGTTCAGTCTAAATATTGCTAAATTTACATGTTTACAGCAATCATTTAGACTGTAGACAGTTTTTTGGTTGTGATATATGTGATGACATACAGTATGTGATGATATCTTGAAACATTATTCCTATTATTAGATTTAGTTTAGCTACAAATTTCTTAAAAGTGCATCCAAACTATCAGGACCACCAACAGAATCCAATCATCCAAGCCCATTTTTAAGGCCCAACCCTACAAAACCATGCATACAAAGTGCACAATATTGGAGCAGCAGGTCTTCAGTTGAATTTAAATGATGCAAACAGTTACACTGATTGAATTCATAGAACTGACTATTACGATTTGCTGTGCAATTATTAGGCTAAGGAGTTTATGTTCAACAATGAAAAACTATGACGTTCTTAAATACAGGTGGTACAAGAGACAAAGTGTGTGTAGTCATGTGACTGGTCTTTTTTTCTTTCATTAGAAAAAAAAAAAAAATCACAGCTTTAAAATTAAACATATTTACAGTACAAATCTCGTCATTAAACTAAATAGCCAAAAGAAATCATTCATTAGTCATAATTAAGGGAAAAATTCATTTTTCGATTCAGTTAATCATAATCATGATTTGGGGTCATTTTCGTTACCCTTTAGCGAAAAAAAAAACGGAAGCAAGTAGCACAACTGCGCAGCCGGTTGCATAGATGCATCACAGCTCCATGGCTCTCCAGTAGGTTTCATGACTGAGCTCAGGTTACTGCAGAATTTTGCTTGATAATGATGGCAATTAAATTACTGTATGTATTTTAAGGATAAGATTTGTGGATAACCCTCCACAATATCAGCTATCCAGATCCAGCTAATATTTCAATCACTGTTACTCATTTTCTTCACTTCTGTTTAGTCACGCGCATCTTTGTAATGCCTTTTGTTACAGCTCCACTTACGTCACTTTCTTGCTATCATGACATGGCTGTTTGTCAGCAAAAACTACTGGTCAATTTCCAGGCCACTAATATACATCAATACCGCAGTAGAAATCCTATGCTGATCTCTAATGCCACCATGCTACACTTCACCACCTGTTCGTATACAGCATAGTCTAATCCACAGACACAACCTAAGACAACACACATAGAAGACCACCTGCTTGCAGAAAAGTCACAGGTTAAGTCAAAAAGATCGAAACCTTTACTTTAGTGACTACAACTAACCAAAATGTTTTCGGTTTTAATATAATACTGTATGTTCAGTACAGTTAGTGGCTAAAATGACATACTGGACATGACTATGATTGCAATAAGTCAGTGAGTGAGGCAGAAAGTGTAGGAACATTTTGTGATACATTCTGTGAGGAGGTTCCTCACAATACAGCAACACATGACTATGTATATTTTAATTGTAAACTGTTCCTGTATTAAATATGTAACCAAATAACCAAAATATTTGTACTGTGTCCAATAGACATGTCATCTTTAATTAAAATCTACGCCAAAAGTCCACCTGCCTCTACACAAGTGATGTACTGTACAGTATAGTGCATTGCAAACATTTCAATCAAATGTACTTGCCTTTGCACACAAATACATTGCATGTGGTGTACAATATTTCAGTACAAATTGATTTGTCAACCGGTAAAGATTTTCAATCGTTGTTTGCATGATAAATTACAAAAATTCTACTGCAATTACGGTCATATGGAGTGCACAGACCAAACATGTCTATGCCTTTATGGAGGGTTACATCTGCAGCATTAAGTGTTATATAACCAACAGGAACAGGTATGCAGTTTAACTGATATGATAATCTAAAAAAAAAACATTACACAATGAATTATGTGCTTTTTGAAAGTAACAAACACAATTTGGTCTTATCATGTCATCCCTTAAATTATTGATCAGCAGAAACCACTGAAAAAGTACAACTTATTCTATATATTGTTATACTTTTAAATATTAACATTCAGGGTACAAAAGGTCTGCTGAATGGAAGAGGAAGTATGTAGCCTTTCTTCCACAGACGTACAGCACAAAACAAACGCCCTATAAATGGATAATATTTCACATCCAAAGGTCTATGTTATTTTAAAAAAACCATGCCATATTCCCTGGAAAAAATATTTTCAATACCAGTATCCAGAGAGAAAGAAAAGAAAGTGTTTGAGAATTGCTCTGGCCATGGCTGTAGAAATGCGCTGCAGTCTGAGGGGTGACCAGACTCACACCACTGTGTTATAGAGTAACAAAATGATTTTGAGTACTAGGATCTTGGATACCAAAGAATGGTTAACAGAATATACAAGAACACATTTTTTTTTTTCATTTGACCAAGTTGCCTATTTGAGAGAAGAAGCAGAGAGAAACAGAGAGACTTATTGGTGCTTTGCTCTTTAATCTGTCCCACTGGGCTACTCTGCTATGGAACATCCCAGGCACATAACCCAGTCTGATGGGAAATGGTTTAGCTGGGTTTATGGCCAGACAGAGTTACACACTTAGCTTTTAGTTTGCACTTTTTTCCTTCACCATGATAAAGATTCGATTCTGAATAAAAGAAGATTAGGAATATGTTCCTGTTGCTGTGAATCTTTCTGAGCAATGTTGATGGGTTATGGTATCCACCCAGCACTTTTTGGATTTTATCCAGCCCACTCACAAGAACAACTCTCTGTTACCAAGTCTTCCTTTCTTTTAGTTCGAAGGATATATTCAATGATAGAAACTTTGAAGCACTTATGTAAGTCGCTCTGAATAAGAGCATCTGCCAAATACCTAAATGTAAATGTAAGACGAATACTATTTTAATCTGCAAACAGCAATGAGTCAAATAACTACACCAGTGCACTTAGTTTAAGAGTGCTCAAGTTAAACTGATGCATAATCTATTGGAGTTATTGAACTCCTGCAAGTCAAAAACCTGAATACTGATTTCATATATCACAAATGGTGAGCATAGTTAAAATCTCCGACAGCTAGCACTGAAATTCCTCAAAAAGCAAAGAGTAGATTAGCAAGTTTTAAGATTGACATTTAAAAGGCTCTATTAATCTATAATTGCTTCTTAGGCTTTATATAGTTTCCAACAGCTCATATTTATTCTATTTACATTAATGTAATGTGCTAAACCTGTTTTTTTCTTCCTTCCAGCCATTACCATTAGTCCACCATAAGGATGCAGCACTTTTGACTCAAATAGCAACATAATGGAGCGTGTCAAGTTACATTTCTGCTCTGTAGCTTAATTTCTATGTTATCTCTCCCTATGAGGCACAGTTAAGAGCAACTCCAAAGTGAACTCTGTGTACAGTAAACACCTCATTGGCAAATCCTACCTGAAGCATGGCTGTAAGCTTTATAAGCCTCATCAGAACCACTGAGTACACAAGAATTTCCTGTATACTGGAGAACAATCACAGCAAGGTCTTAATGATATGTTCAAGGACTAATCTTTCTATTTTTGAATTTTTTTTTAGCTAGTCATAAAAATCTCTAGAAGTGAATAGTCCCAAAGCCTTACAAGTCAAGACAAAATGATGCAATAGTCCTTGACCATATCATTTCATTTGCCCAAATGATGAAAAAGGCTAAAGTACAGCTTGCAAGGCAATAAAACCTGGTTGAGGTAAGTATTGTACAGGTATAGAAAAAGAAAAGAATGATGATGCTAGTGGAGTCAAGCCATTAAGAGGACCCCAGCATATATTCAGTTTAAGTTGAGGTCTGGAAGTTGTCCTGTGCACAGAATCACACCGGAATGTACTAAACATGCTCAATACACCGTATTAGTGTTGTGGTCAATACCGCTCTGAACACTGGTTTGGTATCAAGTACAGGTCAGATCATTTCCATACCAATTCACTTGTGCATTTTATTTTATGAAATTGTGTTAGATTGACGGACAAAACATCAACCGTATAAGCACATTAACACAGGAGACAACCTGTATTAAATCAGCCCTCCATCATGCAACTCAGGTTTAACATAACTTGACACCATTAGCTTGTTTAGATTTTTTTTTTTTCAGGGTAACAATATCAGATCAAAGGCAGCATGGCTCCTTAGTGGTTAGCACTGTCGCCATTGCACCCGCGGGTTTCGGGTTCAATTCCTGCCTGGCTTCCCTCCGGGTGCTCCAGTTTCCTCCCGCAGTCCAAAGACATGCAAATGAAGTCTAATTGCCGTTCCTAAATTGACCGCAGTGTGGGAACGTGAGTGTGCGCATGTGTGTGCCCTGCGATGGATTGGCACCCTGTCCTGGGTGTACCCCGCCTCGTTCCCTAATCTATAGAGTGAGAATATCAGATGTGTCAGGTCTAACTGTAACAAAAGTTGATAACAAAAATAATAATAATAATAATAATAATAATAATAATAAATCATGGTCTTTAATCAACATGATGTCTGATAATTCAATACAACTTTTAATGTCAGGTAGAGAAGCAACACTGATTAATCTAATGCATTCTGCATGCACATATTTTTCATCTGGGTGGAAACATGTCATAAAAACACTTCGGAGAAATCCAGAAAGCTGCTGAACAAGGCAGCACACAGGAGGCCTTGGTGGTGTTTAGTGTACTGTAACACACATGCAGCAACCGGACTTCTTCACCAAGCTCAGATTAGGCCATGCTTACTCTCTGACACGCAGGTTAAAATGTAGTAAAAGCCATAACTTACTCGAATGCGAAGAAGAGCGAGCAGGTCCCGATGATGAGGAAGAGTGTGAGGTAGAACACTCCCTTCTGTCTTGCCATCATCACACGGCCATCGCAGCAGAAAGTGTTCTTTCCTGGCAGCTTCTCCCATTTTCGGGTGACCTTTTTCGAAATCATTACCGCCGACATGGTGGATCCTTTTTATGATTCTGAGATCCTGGTGGTCACTTGGGGTTTCTCAGTAATCACTGCGGCTTGCGACGGAAATGTCAATCAGTCCGTGGGAAGGAAACAAAGCCGATATACAAACGATTAAAGCAAATGTGGAAGCTTTTCGCAGCAATCCAAAAATGTTCGTGGATTCACATGTTCAGGAGGCTTTGTGGAATCCGACCAGATACTTGTTAGTGTCGATCAGGATCTAAAGTGTGTATTCCTGCCTGTCTGTGAAGCTTCAGTAGATAGTGTTATGGTTTCACGGAATTCTAACACAGTCCTTTCCAAGCGACGCAGATTTGCTGCCATGTGCCAGGTGTCCAAGCGCATAACCGTGCACCAGTCCAAGCCCTGAAATCCTGCAAAAAATAAAGGGAACAATCGGTTTCGAAACGCGGGGGGGAAAAAAGGTGCAGCGAATAATATCACGGATGGTGTAGTCACAGCTGGAGACTGGACCTTGACCGACTGACATTCATGTCATGTCATTTAGTAGCGCAGTAAACAGGCGTGATCCCGCACTGAGACATGAACACGCACGGCACAGATCGCCTTCTTCCCTAGGGCGTGGAAGACACTCCAAAAACAGCGCAAGAAAATGGTTCTGTTGAGCAAGAAAGAATGAATAATTAGAAGAAGAAGCAGAAGAAGGAGAAACGACAGATTGATCTGTACTCGCGGAATTTTCTGCGTCAGTCGGAAAGCAGGATTGTGAATGGGAGCAGGAAACACGCCTAGACTGAACCGACTCATCTTAAAGGGCCAGCGCTGTAGCGAGCGTCCAGGAACAAAGGAAACGCATTTCATTTCCATCCTGTCACAGAGACATATTCAAAACAGCAACTGGCTTTTGCCTGTTAGGTAGAAGCTACAATCAGTAGTGCCACCATTGTTTTTGTTCGGGGTTTTTTTTTTGTTTTTGTTTTTGTTTGTACCAATATAATTGATGCAGTGCTTCATATTGTACACACACACACACACACACGTGTAAATAGCCAAGATCTTTAAATCAATTAATGCATATCTTAACGCATATTTCACTGTAATCTTATGCTTGTCTTATGAGACATCTTGCTGTGTTAGATGTTATACCACACAAAGTGTGCAATTCCCAAATTGCCCGTAGTGTATGTGTATGTGTGTGGCCTGTGATGGATTGGCACCACATCCAGGGTGTACCCTGCCTCGTCCCATGAGTCTCCTGGGATAGGCTCCAGGCCCCCCAAAAAGCAGTATAGACGATGAGCGAGTGAGGATAACAGCATGGCTGCTACTGTAGCTCCGGCTGCCAAGCAAAGACATACAGTCAGGTACATACAGTACAACATACAGTACCAGTTAAATGTTTGGACACAAGTTTGCATTTATTTTGAACATTCTAAAACATTTTTTTTTCAAAACTATGAAATAACATATTGCATTAGATAATCAAGTAACAGCAGCAACAACACCAACAGTCAATTGTTATTTCAAGACACGAAGGTCAGCTGTTCTGGAATTGTTCTGGCAAGAACAGTATTGTCAAGTGCATTATAAGGGCCATCCCAGGAAAGCGAGACCAAAACTTACCTCTGCTGCAGAAGAGAAGTTTATTTAGAGTTACCAGCGTCAAAAATCACCAATTAACAGCATCTCAGATTAGAGTCGTTATAAAAGCTTTACAGAGCATAAGTAGCAGACACATCTCAATATCTCAATAATAACTGTTCAAATTAGATTATACTGCATGTTTTGGATCCCTTCAGCATTGTTTTGCATTGTAGAAAGACAAAAAATCAGGAAAGACCATGGAATTAGAAGGTGTGTCCGAATCTTTGACTGGTAGTGTAAGTATTTGGGCAGTAACAGAATTTTCATAGTTTTTCCTCGGTAGTCAAAAATCAAGGAGTGATTGGCATGTAGACTTCCAGCTGAAATTCAAGGGGGATTTAGGAATTTTCTTCTTCTTTCATTTTCTCACAAGTAATTGGATAACTTGCATTAGTTTGATTGCCAGTTGTGGCCTTTTATTTCATGACAAATTAAGGGGTTGAATTTGCATTTGGTAGCTATTCATGGGGACTCTCAATTATGTTATCAAAAGTGAAAGAAGCCATCATTAGATGAAAGAAAAACAAAAAACAGGCCTATCAGAAAGCTGTGTCCTCTTAACTTTAGAAAAAAAGAGAAAAAAAAAGAACCAGACAAAGGAACAACTCATAGTAGCTGTTTTAAGGTAAAAAATAAAATGAAACATATCTTGCAGATGTGCTGCAACCTTGTTATTACAAATTAAAAAGTATGACATGTTGTTTATTCCCAATGAATTCACATTTACTGTTCTGTGAGACATGCTATTATAGGAGAATAATGAACTATCTCGACTTTATTTTCTTATAACAGTCCATCCCGTTATATTTTATTCCTTGCTTTTACTGTATAGTGCCTTCAGTTAAATACCTATCATGCCAGTGGATTTTTGACAACTGTATCCAGATGTATAATTATTCATACATAAAAAACATAAGCAGGTGTACCAGATCATTTCTGATGAAGTCAAGACCAAATTGGTCATTTAATTATTGTTGATTAACAAATGTAGGCTAGGTCTAATTTGTGCAGCATCATTACATTGTTATTTGCCAACAACTTCACACCATGTTTAGCTGTGTCTTTTTAGACATTGACACTCTGTCTTGTTTTGTTTTGAAAAGCAGTATGTAATTTGTACTTCTGTTTCTTTTACTATTTTATCTTTTTACTATTCATTTATATCGGTGTGTTTACGGGTTTGTTTGTTTTTCTTTGGAGGATTCACATTGGGTGGTTTTACATGAACTCTAATATTCCACTAATATTTGTAATAATAGCCCAATCAGAACAAAACTGCATTTCGGTCGGAGCATTTCTGACCTGATCCAGCCCGATAGGAAGAAATTTCAACCTGAATGAGAGTGGTTGTGTAAACCTTTGATACTCTGGTCAATAGGTAAATATTAGCCATGCAAACACTTTATCTGACCGTTTCTCTCCTGTTGGAATACAGTAGATATATTCTTTCTGAACATGTTTGCCCCATAAGTGCCATAAGTCTCCTGAACTAGTCTCCAGACCCCCAAAAAGCAGTATAGATAATGAGCGAATGAGTATAACTGAGTAGTATAGCATGGCTGTCAAGCAAAGACACAGTTACGCAGTCAGTGCAACATACAGTACCAGTCAAATGTTTGCATTTATTTTCTACATTCTAGAACAATACTGGATTTTTTTTTTTTATGAAATAGCACATATTGCATTGGTTGTTTTACACCATAAACACTCCATATTAATTACCCCAGTCTTAATTTTATAAACTATATGATACTATTTATGATATTTACTTAATAACAATAACTCCAATAGTAATAACTACACCTTGACTTTTCCAGCCTTAATTTACTAAACTGCTATCATACCCTTTATACAGTAGCATTAACTTAAGTACAACTAGTATTTTATTTTATTCACTATATTGAAACTATAATAATAGTATAACATAGTAAAAGAAACTACTAATTTCTGCTAATTATTCATATATAAAAATGCAATAAGGAGTATATTATAATATGCTAGTAAGAATATAACCATAATGTTATCATTTACTATTAATAATAACAGTATTATTATTGTTATATTATTACCAGAATATTTGAATGTACTCCTTATTGTATTTTTTTCATTTTATTTAAAAGCTAATGATAATATATAATGCTGTACTACACTTTTTATGTTATCTCAATTTATACCATATTACAAATATATTCAATACTATTTGCACTGTACCACTGTATATCTTTGTGCTTTCAAGTTCAAGTTCAAGTAGGCTTTATTGTCAATTCAACCATATACAGTTAGTACACAGTGAAACGAAACAACGTTCCTCCAGGAACAAGGTGCTACATGCAACATAAATTTACAACATAAATTAACAGAAAAACTAAACTAGCTAACTAAGAGGCCTAGTTAGCTGGCTAGCAGAGACAAGACAGATAGTCCTAACATAAATTACAACATAAATTAACAAAAACTAACTAGCTAAGTAAGACTATCTACAGGTTTTACGGACAATATAAAGTGCACGTGCAAATGTGCAAACGAGCAACAACAACAGTTTCTTTTTCAGTTTTCTTAATGATGGTCAAATGATGGTCATAAGTATTCAGTGTTCAGTATCCAATTATATGTATTTAAAAGTAATTTTACTGTGTTTTGGAGCATATGAAAAGCTACAACTGTGGTGAGGGAGACAGAAAAAGACATTTCCACAATGTAAAAAAATAACTTTCTATCTACAGTATGTTAAATTATATGACATAATATACGAAAATCCAGAGGCGACTCTCGGGCCTGTTGGGGCCCTAGGCCACAATTTGCAGGTGGCCTCTCCAACCAGTATTTATTACAAGTATCTAATAAATAAAACGTTTGTCATCATCCCTCTGAGAGCCCTGGTCGCCTGGGGCCCCAAGCAGTTGCCTGCTTTGCCTGTTCACAAGCAGCACCTCTGTGAAAGTCAAACCAAGTGTTAACACCCAGAAACATCAAGAAATTGTGTGATTCTTGTTACTATTTTTTACGACAGTTAATTCTTTTTCACCATGATGCCAATTCAGTTCTTGTAATCCTAAAGTGGATGCGCTCTTTCTGCGATGCAGAACATGTAGCTCCTAAACCTTCGGCCTGTGTACATTATGTCTACAATTCTTCCTACCAGTAGATGGCAGCAGCACTGTATATTTATTGCTCAAATTGCGGTTTTGTTTTAGTTTGAGCCTCCCTTATCGTATTATATTGTTAAATAAATAATAATATATTATGCATCAGAATATTGCTGCTTGATTTTTCCAGACTTCAAACATCCTATTCGTTTAGTAAACTAGGCTCGATAGTCCAATGGCTTGTGCGCATGTCTTTGGGACTACATATCCCAGCATAACTGGTGACGTCATTCACGAGCCGTCATCCCTCCCCATATCCGCCTTCACTGTCTGGGACACGGAACTAGATCCAGTTTTGTTTTCTGCAGTATAGTTACTAATGACAGCAAGTAAATAAAAAACGCAAAACCCCCAGGATATCATTCAGATGTGCGCTTAGCTTCCTAGCTAGCTGGACAGGAACTTCATCGTGTAGAGGTGGGTTGTTTACATTCTGTTTTTAAACCATGTGCTGTTATCTTGTAATCTTAACTTACTGACTGTAACTCGCTCAGACAGCTCACTTCTACGCCAGGAACTAACAATTCGAAGTTTTAACTATGTATATATTACTTTACAATTATTTTCTTATTTGTACGAGCTAGCTTTGAGCTACGTGAGCCCCTAAATCCGCACATAATGTGAAGCGTCACTAGGTTCTTTGTGACGTGACGCGGAAATGCTGGGAAAAAAATTCAGTCGAGGTATAAAAAGAAAGAAAATAGCCGAATTTATTGCCAGGATTTCCGCATCACGTCACAAAGAACAAAGTGACGTTTCACACTGTCTGCGGGTTTAGGGGCTCACTTAGTGTTGTCCAATGTGCTTTTGCACTAACTTTTTGTACATTTCCCCCCTCAGAATCACCTGGCACAATGGTGTCTGAAGGCAGTTCATTTTTCAAGGGCATGGTCCTGGGAGGAGTTTTCTGTTTGGTATTGTCACTTCTTGGAACCTTTAGTCCGAACATCCATCTTCACCCAGAAGAACACCACGACCACCACCATCTCAAACCCCTCAGCAAGGAGGAGATGCAAAAGTTTAGCGAGAGTCAGGTGTCAAATCTCGCCCAGCAGGTACGGGTGTATTGCATCATTATGGTAACGCCTAAGATCTTGACACACTGGGCTGCTACCAACGACACTTGGAGCAAGCACTGCGATAAGGCGGTTTTCTACACCTCCGAGTCAGCCAAAGTAATGGAGGCTTTTGATCAGAAGGAAAAGGATGAGTGGATCAGGTTGCGTAAAGCAATTATCCATGCATATGAAAATGCAGATGGCCTCCGTTGGTTCTACATTGCCCGGCCTACAACTTTCACCATCATTGAGAACCTTAAATATCTGGTTCTGGTTAAAGATCCCAATCAGCCCTTTTACATTGGCCATGTGGAAAAGTCTGGTGAGCTGGACTATGTGGAGTATGAAAGTGGCATTGTGCTTAGCTACGAGGCTGTGAAAAGACTTATTACTGTATTTGATGATGAGAATAAGTGCCCTGAACAAGGCTATAGCTTGTGGAAGATGAGTGAAGAGAAGCAGCTTGCTACGTGCCTGAAATACAGCGGTGTGTTCGCTGAAAATGGAGAAGATGCTCATGGCAAGGGGCTCTTCAACAAAAAAAGTGTTCAGACGCTCATTTCTGAAAGCATAACCCAGAACATTGATGATGTTGTGGAGGCATGTTGCTCTGACATGGTCATCACATATGGTGGCATGTCCCCCAGCCAGATGCAGGTCATGATGTATGGAGTTTACAGGCTGAGGGCTTACGGACACAACTTCCGTGACTTCTTAATGTTTTTCCCTCCAAAGGACTCAATCAATGACTAATAACTAACAGATTCTGATGATTTACCAAAAATGTTGATTCATGGACAAGGCTAAAGCTCATATTGCTAGAGCATCGGTACACCACTGTAAACTCTTAGCTTAAAAAATGTGGTAAAGGTATTTTTGTCAAATACAGTTAAATATTGTTCGTAGTTACCCTAATTAACCTTATTAAGGCTCCATGGGAGTGCTAAACATGGTGTAATGTAACATACAGGACAATAGTTAAAATCGATTGTATTTAGGACATGTTTCTGTTTAACATGATGTTTAACAAATGTTTCTTCCTTTCCAGTTTGACAAATTTTGGGGGACCTTTTTTGACACACTGATAAGATAATGCAGTTGCTGAAGATAAATGAATATATTTTTTAAATATTTTTATAGCCAGGGGTAGGAAATGAACAGCACACCATGGGCTTTTCTTCAGCACCCTTTATTCCTAAATAGTTTGCATTAGTATTGTACAATATATGATGGTGGATGAATGAATTAATTAATTTTGATGAAAAATTGTCTTGATGAAGTACTGCATATGGAAGCAGTTAATGTTGTCCTTTTTCTTGCACTTGGTTACATCTATAAAAACATCAGAATCAGAAATCTTTAAAGGTTGCGTTTAAGCAGTTTAGCAGCATTTGTCATTGTGTTGAAACCTATGTTGTTGTTTTGTTTTTTTTAGGTAAATAAAGTTGGCAGAGGTTTATACTATATGTGGGGGGGAGTCATGCAAGATCTGTTTCTTTTTTTATTGTATTCCACTGGATTGATTTGTTTATTGATTTCTGCTGAAAACTTGATTTACATTTGTATTGTTTGTTGTATTTAAATATTTTGGGAAAGTGTGGTAATCTTAACCTGAATGAAGACTTTCGTCTTAAATTATTGTAAGAAACTTTGTCAAGATCTTTATTTCTAAGTCATCAATAATGACTGCTACCTGTAGGAGTTTAAAACATTTATTATTTATTATTAAGCATTCTTTATAAATTATTAGTACTAGAGATGCTCCGATCAGCATTTTTGGGGCAGAGAACCGATTACAGATCACCAAGATCATGATCTGCCGATTGCCGATCACTGCCGATCACAGAATGGCAGGGGAATGGGAATCTTTTATCT
>JAOVVB010000037.1:21820678-21833256 GCA_028570985.1 Heterobranchus longifilis | reverse complement strand
TTCTCGCTGATACTCTTTTATCGCACAACACACCTGATACTTTTCTCCACCCACCCCAACCTGCCTGTACCCGCCTCTTCACCTCCTTTCCACACTCTCCGTTGCAGTTTATTAAGCCCGTCTATCTTAGATATTATATTGCTACCCGCAGCTCTGCTTCCAGTTTCTATAATACTTTTTAAATATACTTTTTAAGTTAGTTCCTCCTAGTTGTAGCTACCTCCTTGTTGTAGCTTTCTACTCATCTCTGTTCCTCACTTTATTTCATAAGTGCGTCATTCTTCATTTGTGGTGGCAAGTGGTGTCCCTCTACTTTACAACAGTTGAAATAAACTTTAACTGCCAATATATTATAAAATTAGCATATTTGTACTCTGTAGAGTAAATACAATTTGTGCACTGGTAATACATACTGGTAATACTGGTTGCATTTTTGTTTTAAACTACCTTATTAACTTATTAACACCTGCTCTTTTCTCTTACCCCCTCTCCTGCTTCTGTAACTCACACTGTCTCTTGCAATTCATATGGGTGTCTTCCTTTTTGTTCCTTAACCCATCTTTCCTGCATAATATTTCTCCATACCTAACTCTCCCCTTCAAGCACTGACAGTTTAAAGTCTGTATTTTTTTTCTCATATTGTCATTGCTGTTGTTGCAATTTTGTCCACTTGACACATGTACATACATAGATATACATGAGGACCACTTCCTTTCACTCTTTTCACCAATATTGGTTGTTTCTACATACTCCAACTTTTAAACTGATGATTAAATCATTATACAGTGCCATAAAAAAATGATTTACCACTTTTAATTTTTTTTTTCATATTTGTCACACTTAAATTATTGAGATCACACAAATTTTAATATTACACAAAGAAAAATATATTTTTTAAATTATGATTTTATTTATTAAGGGAAAAAGCTGTCCAAACCTACCTGGCCCTATGTAAAATAGTGCCCCTAAAACTAGGAAGCAATGAAGCATTTGCAATAACTGGCAATGAGTCTTTCACATCACTGTGGAAGAAGTTTGGTACACTCTTCTTTCCAGACTTGTTTTTTATGTCAACCTGTATGGCTTTTATATAAAGTCCAGACTTTGACTAGGCCACTTTAAAACCTTATTTTTATTTATTCATTTGAGGCATTTAGTGATGGACTTGCTGGTGTGTTTCAGATCATTATCCTGCTGCATAATATAAGTGGGCTTGAGATCACAAACTGACCAGACATTCTCCCTTAGGATTGTCTGGTAGAGCACAGAATTCATGGTCCAATCAATTATGTTAAGTCATCCAGGTCCTGAAGCTGCAAAGCAGCCACCACCACCATGTTTGTAGGTATGATGTTCTTTATTATGAAAGGCTGTGTTTGTTTTATGCCGTATGTAATGAGACAGACACTTTCAAAAAAGTTAAATTTTGTCTCATCAGTCCACAGATTATTTGCCCAAAAGTCTTGGGGATAATCAAAATATTTTTTGGCAAATTTGAGACAAACCTATGTGTACTTTTTGGTCAGCAGTGGCTTTTGCCTTGGAACTCTCCCATGGATGCCATTTTTGCATGAACACTGACCTTAACTGAGGCAAGTGATGCCTGCAGTTCTTTAGTTGTTGTTTTGGGTTCTTTTATGAGCTCATTGATGAGTTGTCATTGTGCTGTCCACTCCTGGGAAGATTCAGCACCGTTCCAAGTTTTCTCCATTTGTGTATAATGGCTCTCACCGTGGTTCGCTGGAGTCCCAAAGCCTTAGAAATGTTTTGGTAACCCTTTCCAGACTCATATATGGTCAATTACTTTGTTTCTCATCTGTTCTTGAATTTCTTTAAATCGTGTTGCTTTTTTTGTTGTTGGATCTTTTAGTGGGCTCGACTTTGTCACAGATTCTATTTAAGTGAGTTCGGGCCTGGACCAGGCAAGTGAAATTTAACTCAGCTTTCCAAAAATCCTAGATCATTTATGATTTATTAAGAGGGCAATTACTTTTTCACATGGGGCCAGGTAGGTCTGGATAGTTTTTTTCCTTTATAAATGAACCAACTATTCAAACATTTTGTATTTTGTATTTACTTGAGTTATCTTTGTGTAATATTAAAATTTGTTTGATCATCTGAACCATTTACGTGTGACAAATATGCAAAAAAATAAAAATACTTGTGCCTCTTTATTCATTTCAGCCAATGAGTCCATATTCTGTTGTTCTGTTTAATCTTGGCTGTTTCTAGGTCAACTTGTGGACTTGTGAATAGCTATTTAGGCCTTTCTCTAAATTTTGTAAAAAAAAAATTATATATTTTTTTGGCTTTTAGATTTTGAAATCTATGTCTAAGTATCAATGTTTATTTAAGTTCATTACAGTTAAACTTTGGATTGCGTGTATAATTTGTTCCAGAAACTTGCTTGTAATCCAAAGCACTTGTAAATCAAAGCAAATTTCCCCTATAAGAAATAATGGAAACTCAGATGATTTGTTCTACAACCCAAAAATATTCATATTAAAATGATTAATACAAAATATAAAGTAAACATAAAACAAAAACCATTCGCTCAGTTGTAATCATGTGAAACTTGGCAGACAACGCGAACACATACTACAGTGCTCATATTACAAGACTTCGCTCATTACAATTTAGTTAAAATCTATATTAAAAAAAAACACCTTCACATTTTAAAAATAAGATAAATTGTTCTGTTATTATTTGTAGTGTTATCAAAGTAGAAGAGAATGCCTTATTAATTTATGGTTAACATATTTTTACTCCACAGCCACTGTATTCAAGTGTTTTATAAAACACAACCAACAGGACACCAAATTTAGCTTCTAATCTAGCTCAGAAACTTTTGAGACTTACCTTAATTTTGTATTTATAGGAGAAAAGAATGTCAAGAGTTCCTTGCCAGTGGTACTTGATGGAGAGAGACAAGTGAGTGTCAGGGACTAGACAATATTACCAGTCAAAGGTTAATTTCCATTATTAAATTTTGACTTTTGTTTTTTAATTTATCAGATTTGTTTTGGTGTGGCTTTATTAAAAATATTTTAAATTTCTTTTTTATTACTGTTTTCTTGTTTTTTTACAAGAACTTGAAAACAAAATGAAAATAAAGCCATACCCCTTCTCCTGTCCAATGTTTTGCAATGTGCACTTTGGCCATATGTGTATGATAATTTATATACATCACCAGTCAAAAGTTTGGACACAACATTTTACTTCAATGCAGTTGACATTGAAATCACGACAGAACGAATATGGAATTTTGTATTCAACAAAAATGTGTAAAATAAGAATATGTTTTATATTTTCAATTCTTTAAAGTAAACACGCATTCTCTCGGTCAGCCTTATGAGGTAGTCACCTGGAATGTTTTTCCAACAATCTTTTCTACTTAATCTATTTCCCAGATGTTAAATACTTATTAGCTGCTTTTCCTTCACTCTCCAACTGATCCAACTCATCCCAAACCATCTCAAATATGCTGCAGTGCGAGGTGTGACTAGAGATAAGAGGTTGGGTGTGCGGCCGTTTTTGGCTTTGTAGGCAAGCATCAGGGTTTTGAATTTAATGCGGCAGCTACAGGAAGCCAGTGCAGAGAGTGGAGAAGTGGGGTAGTGTGGGAGAACTTGGGAAGATTGAAGATGGGATGAGCAGCTGTGTTGTGAATCAGCTGCAGAGGATGAATAGTGGACAGAGGCAGACCTGACAGGAATAAGTTGCAGTAGTCCAGTCTTAAAATAACAGAGTAAGGTTAGCAATGTGTGGGGAAAATGACAGACGATTGTCCAGTAACCCAAGATTGCGGGCAGTGGTTGAAGGAGTGATCTGATTGTTGTCCAGGGAGATCACAAGTTCTTGACAGGGTGATGTGTCACCAAGGATGAACAGCAGTTCGATTTTACTTAGACTGAGCTTCAGCTGATGAGCTGCCATCCAGGATAAGATGTCTGCCAGGCACACTGAGATCCGGGTGGAAACCCGAGTATCTGAGGGAGAAAAGAAGAGAATAAGTTGCGTGTTATCTGCATAACAATGGTATGAATAGCCATGCGATGATATGACCTTACCAAGAGACTGGGTATAGAGGGAGAACAGAAGAGGACCAAGGATCCCTGTGGGACACCAGTAGAGAGTCTTCATGGGGCCGATGTAAATCCCCTCCAGGTCACCTCATATGACCTATCTTCATTTTAAATTAACTTATTTCAACCATAATCACCATTATCTTTTCAATTAATAGTTATATTTATTGGTGCTACGTTACCTTTGCTTTAGATTTTGTTTCATCAGAAAAGTTCCTTATAAGACATACTGTATTTTTGATAATTTTTATCTTTATTGGAAGTTACCACATGTTCAAAAAACCACAAAATGAGTGAAAGACAGTCAGAAAAGATGAAGAGGGAAAAAAGGAGTCTCCACCTATTTTGGGGGTTGTATCATTGTTGCCCCTGTAGTGCACCTGTTGTTAATTTCATTAACTCCAAAACCACAGCTTCTTAACTGACCAGATCAATATCTCAGAAGTTGACTTGATGCTATACTCTGATTAAAAAGTGTTTATTAAATTTATTGAGCAGTATATATAATTTTATGATGGCAATTTGCATGTTATGAAGAGTGATCAGATGAATTACACTTAATTGCAGAGTCGCTCTTTGCCATGTGAATGAACTAAAACCCAGACCTGAGTCTCATAAAAAAAAAAAATCTCAAGATGTGGGTAGACAAACAAAAACCCACAAATTTGGATAAAATCTCCAAGCATCAGTGTGCCATCAGTTAGTATGTGGCCCAGAACTCCAAAATCCTCTGCCTGACTAAATCTAAATACAAAGAAATAAGATTTTGTAACGTTAAGTATCTGAGGCACAAGGCTGGGTACACCCTGGATGGGGTGCCAATACATCACATGGCGTGCGCGCGCACACACGCACGCACACCAGGCAATTTGGGAACTCCAAGTAGCCTAATCTGCATATTTTGGGACTGTGGGAGGAAACCTGAATGAGAATTACTGTAATTAGAGTATTCCTCCAGTCTCTTAATGATCAAACAGGCTTCATGCAACTAATATTCCTGTATCTTTTATGGAACTACAGAAAAACATTAACAGTTTAAAAAAAGTCTATAAAATAGAAAAACGACATGATCATGGAAACACAGCCTTTTAATATGAAGCAATAAAAACAAGCAGATGTATTCAGACAAGGGATAACTATCCACTTAGGATTTATCCAAACACTATAATCATACAACTCTAGTCATCCAGTGATGCCATACAGGAAGCTTCTCAGTGTAATATGCCAAGGATATACAAATCTTAGAGTTACTAGGATAATGTAATAAATGACACCACTGTGCTTTTGTACTGTTCAGTTTCTGGAAAAAAAAATGTTAGTTTGCATTAATTTCATTTTCGCAATCAGCTTTAAAAGATGGAAGTTTTACCCTCCAACTGCAGTGAAACAAGTTTTTTTTTGTTGATATTTTTTGTAATATTTTTTTGCAATTTGTCCAAGGCTCGACTAAACCCGCAGTAATAAATCCATGCCCAAGTTGAGTTGCACGGTGGGTGTGGTCATATGTATATGTAATGTATATACATATGTATATATAAACACAAAAGTAGACAAAAAACCAAACAAAAAAACCTGTGTAGAAATGACGTACTGACATGTTTAGCAGCATGAATTAGGCTCATATCATAACGAGTGCTTGTTTTATCTATTTTGGCACATTGTTTTAGTACTTCCAATTTGTCCTCTGTCACTATATGTCTCAAAGCCTTTTTGTCCATTTTCAAATAACCCTTGATGTATTTAGACTCTAGTAGTGAAGCTTTGTTCCTGTCTGTAGAGTTTTCCCATTAAAAATGTGAAATTCTATTTTTAATGTTATATACTCATGTTGCTACAGCACTCAACAAACATCTTTTTATTAGTAATATCTTTTTCCATTTTTCCTCCACACTCAATAGCATTTTGCACATAATACACAGTGAAGTAAAAGGAAATGTGACTTAAAAATAAACAGAAATGGGTGTCCTAAACAAAATGGACTTGGAACCAATTCTGAAAAATAAATACACTTTTCCTTAAAGTAAATAAAAAAGGTGAGGGTGGAAATCATGTATATGGGATTGTCCGATTTAAAGAGAGGAGCTCTGACACTGAAGAATATATTTCTTGTAAAGGGCATGCAATCCAGCTGAGAACATACCCTGGAAAACGATTTCCATTCAGTTGTCGGTCACTAGGTTAAAGAGGATAAAGATAACTAGAGGATTCTATTCCACATGTTTACTGAGAACAGCCTCCTCTGTCTTGTTCTTCTCCACTCTTTCCTTGCTCTTTCTCTCTAAGCCACATAGTTGTACTGATTGGAGTTCTCTTTGTCTCTTTCCATGTAGTCCCTATCAATAAGCGACTCTATCCTCTTCTTTAAATCAGCAGGCTGTAAGGCAGAAACACATTTGCATTCATATGTATGCATATGCTTTGATCCAATAACTTTGTACATAGTAAGTGTATATATTTTTAAGTATTATTATTATTATTATTATTATTATTATTATAAACTACCAATATTTGTTTTGACTATTATTGCATAGAAAAACATCATAAGCTTAAAGCACTTGATTAAAACGGAACAAACATCTGGCCTCACCTTTACAGGGAACTTGAGTTGGTTGTAAACCTCAGACACTAAGAGGTTATGGCTCAAAGTCTTCCTCATCTTCATAATGCGGACAATGGCAGCATCAATTTGGTATTGCCTGTCCTGGAAAACTCTTTCTGTAGTGCTAGCTTGCTCCTCCACCTGTAATTCACGCATCATGCACAAAATTAATGATTAGTAACCTCTGAGACAAGAGTTCATTTTCGTGGAAATTGGAGAGTGAGCAGGTGTGTACCGTTTCTTTCATCTGGATCTGATTAATTTTAATCCTAAAGAGCTTGTGCTTGAAATCATCATTGCAGGAAAACTTGTCTCCATCTTCCACATCCTTGCTTTTGGGGAGTTTGGTGAGAACTCTTGCTTTGCCACAAGCTAGGGACTGGAGGGTTCGCCTCAGCTCACTATCCTCTGTACATGGTAACACAAAAATTATTAGTCATTTTATTTTATATTGTATAAAACTCCAGCTTCTTTAACCAAAATATTTTTCTGTTTCGCACACATTTCAAAAACAGCCTTTGGTTTGACGTATCCGCAAAGAGACAGAAGGATTCATCGCCTTATTCAGTGCCCGGGGGGGAATGGCTAGTGCCAAGAGCGATCATAAATTAAGGTTAGGTGAGGTTTTATGTCCATTTATTTAATATTTTACTTAATTTAGATGTCTTTTCTAAATGTTTTGTTTGCTATTATAATCAAAAATATAACTATAGTGTTGGAAAATGTTAATATTGGTAATATGTTTCAGGTGGCTGGAAAAGGATTATCAGCATTTACACTATTTCCAATGGGGAAATGTGTTTCGCAATTCAAAATTTTGACTTAAGAACTCGCCTCCAGAATGGATTAAATTCAGATGAGTCAGGAAGGGAGGTTATGTAGCGCCAGTATAGTGTGCTCCTGTGAATACAATCTACTGGGCCTTAATTAGTTCTGTGTTTAAGCACGGCAGACTCTTATCGTACGCAATTCCGATAATAAAATTTTTTTACATTTTTTTTTTTTAAACAAACACTGTGAGGAAATCTTTTTTTATTATAATAATGAAAACTAAAAGATTGTGATTTTTATTAATTATTATTTGATTGAGAAACATATTGTGTCAATTAAAATTTGGTGCATCAAATCAGGGCCACTTGACCACAAATCCCTGGGCAGCTTTTTGTTGCTTTTTTAAGTCTGACTCTGATTGTTACATTCATGTTGTGAAAATTGTGACTTTACCAGAAAGGTTTTTTAACCACAGGGTTTGTCTGCAACAAAGGCCTGACTTTAAATATTTCACACTGTTTGAATGAAATGTATTTATGTTTTCTTAAAGGTGAAATGTCCCAACATATTAATAGCAGACATTTTTTATAATTCCCAGTGACGTATCACAGCCATTAAAAATAAGCATGTATGGAAAAGAATTATACAGTCACACATACCTATTCCTGTGGCCAGTTTAATCTCTTCCAAAGAAAATTCTTCTCCTTCATTAAACATTAGCAGAACTAATGTTTGAAACAATGACACCTGAAGTTCTTTCTTCCCCTTAAGAAAGTCAGAAATAAGGTTGTTACCTTTAGGTTCTGAGGATACACCTTTAGCTTGTAGATTGAAAATTATGATCATTAACAGTAACATAACAGTGTGTCAGTTAATGATTTAGATGATGATTAGACTTTTTATGTTCCTCAAAGGTGGCAAACCTCTTTGAATTCAGCTTTTAAAACACAATGTCCTAACGTCGATTGCCACTGTAGTTTTCTTCCACTGTGCTTCCCAAGATAAAAGGTCTTGAAGATTTCTTGTAGCCTCACCATCTTGGTGACAGAAAACAAAAACACAAATAATAATTCATCAATTAATTATAACAGTGATTTTTGAAAACCTCTTAAGTCTTTTAATTTATTCGCCCAACCAACCTCTGGGGGCAGATGAACTTCCATGGGGATGTACGTGGGCCAGTAACCCATTGTGAGAATGTTCACAGTCAGCTCAATGCTACCTGGGATATTTTGGCATTGCATGTACTGAGGTGAGAGATCAAAAGATAAAGAGATGTTAAGATGTGTCATGCAAGAACTTAACCACTCAACTGGACTTTAAAAAAACAAACCAAAAAAACAACACCACCACGAGTACCTGTTTGAATTGCACCATGATGTCTTTTGAGAGCTCCATGTCCTTGAACATTCCTTCCAATTTACTGGTAAAAGCTGCTCCACATTCTAAATTAACAACAAACAGGTAATCTGTATTCACTCTCTTTATGTGATTATTAGTAACAGTTGCTGGATCATAAACAATATGCTTAAATTAATTATAGGTTTACAATAAGCTACAGATATGGGCAGCAATTACCATGTTTCAGTTTTGAAAGCATGGACTTTTCAGCATCAACAGAGGCACTTTTTCCGACCAGCAACCTCTTTGCCAGGTCTTTTTTGTAGAAGGCCTCAAATACATCTTTGCCTATTAAACAAAAAAGCTCATTTGTAATAACAAAACATCTCTGTCAGTTCTGTGGGAAAAGTGTGACACATGTACAAAATAAAGATCTCACCATAAATAAACCTGAATATGATCATAATCTTGTCCAGCATCTTCTCGAGCTCTTCATCAGTAGCTTCCTTATTTCCTGCCCGCAGTTTGGAATCCACATATTTTGCTACAAGAAAATCATGGCAATGTTTACACAAGAATGTTGCATTGAACGTTTGAGCTAGATTGTAATTTTTAATGAGTGTCCATCTATATGAAGTCAAGCATACAAGAGATTTCAAGCTGTACTCACCTATGAGCTCTGCAGGTTTGTTCGGCCGCTTGTTGATGAAGGTCTCAAAAGCTTCCTTCATGGCATTTACAAACTTTTCATTTTTCATGAAGCATATATCAATGATGGAATCCACTTTATCCTTGAAGTCGAGCAGTTCCTGCACCATTGTCTTGTCTTTCTCAGGATTGATAACTATTGTGCTACCAAAAGCCTGTAACAAAGGATTTTTTCTCTTAGTATTTTTTTTTTATACAGAAGCTTAATCAAAAATTATAGATCTCCAGTTTACCTTGATGTACTCAATCCAGTGCTGCAAAAGGACCTGCACGCCACCCCGAACCCGACTGAAAAGCTGATACAGCAAAGACAAATCCTGGATACGATTCTCATCCAGTAGATGATTCAACCCTAGCCCATCACAAACATTTACAAAAAAAAAAAAAAAGAGATGTTTGTTGAATTGCTCCTAACAATGAAAAATAAAAATTCTTCAATATCTTCCAGGCTAATACCTTTCTGAAGTGTTGCGCTCAGATGTTCACCAAGTAATTGCTTCTCCACAGTGGCAATGAGAGGTTTTCTAAGACAGATCACAACAAAATCTGTAACATTTCCAATATCTGTAATAATTTTTTCTGATGGCTGGTTATAAGTTTAAGCATTACTGTGTGCTCTGGTCCAAGTATGTGATGACCCTGTCTGCCTCCTCCTCCAAGCGTTTGTTTACATGATGGAGATACTCGGGCACCTTCAGAAGAAAAATTTACTTTATTTATTGTTGCTGTTTTTATATATGAAAAATACTATTGCATACTATGTTGTTTTTAACCTTTTCATAAAGAATGCACACCAACACATAATTACAGTACATATAAAGGAAAAATGCATAAGGATACAGGCTTTTGGGCCACACTGGATAATGAAATATTTTTATTGGCATAGAATTGAGGGGAAATAATTTCCACTCATCTTTCAGCCTCAAACCTTATTGTTCATTCTGTGCTCCCAGCTGTCTGTGCTTTTGAACATTTACAGAGTTTTGTGGAGTGTCTAACTGTAACTGTGTCTGAAGATCATTTACACTTTACAGTTGATCAACATGCACAAGTAAGTATGAATGAAATAAGCCTTCGGAAAATTTTAGCTTGGGTTTGGCTTATGCAAACATTTATCCCCAACCTTACTAAAAAGTGGTTAAAATGTGGCCCATGATGTGTTGAATAACCATGTAGCTATATCTTGTATGTACTAAGATTTCTGCTGCACAATACACACACTAATCCATTAGAAGCAGACTTTTTAAACATCACCTCTCGTTCCTGCATCAGCCTCTGACCTTCTGCAGCATACAGCCGATTCGTCTCCTCTAGAAAGCGTTGTTCAAATGAATCTTGATAAATCTATACAAAGTATAAGACATTTCAATATATTTAACATCCAGATCAATGATCCACAAATTCGGAAACATGACAGCATGCATTTTGTAAATTATGAGAATGATATAAGAATTAAATTCATTAAAAATAAATTAAGGATGAGGTTTGAATTATAGATAAACAATACTGGTAGTAATACTGGTTAAGATATGGACAGGGGTAAATAGATATGGAGAAAGACAGAATGATATAATGACTGGGGTAGCTGAGGAATGCAAAGGAATATGGATTGCAAATAAAAAAGGTATAAAAACCAGGTATACATTTACAAAATGTTAGAAACACTCATAAGGAGTAGACACTTGCAGGTATGATGATCCTGAAGATTCATAGATAAAATTATAATAAATATTTATTAATAAATTAAATAAAAATAAAAATTATAAATAATAAAATAAGCAGCATGTTTCTGTGGTTGTGGAAAACACTTAAATTTAGCATTTTTAAAAATTTTTATTACTTGTGTAAATAATTAACCATAATCTATTTCAAGCTTAAATGAGGTTTGTGCTAATCTCTAATGATTAATGATAAAACAACCAATTTAAATGAGAAAATAACAGCACAAGAAACTTTAATTTATGGCTTTAGGAGTTAAGGCTCTGACCTGGTGATCAGAAGGTCAGCAGTTCAAGACCCAGCTCCACCAAGGTGCCACAAGTGGCCCTATTAAACCTATTAAATTTCTTATAGACGCGCCATATTGTGACTGACTTTTCCACTCTGACCCAAAGGGACGGGAAGTTTAACAAGCTTAATAAGGTCATGGTCATAATGTTATATTTTGATTAAATGTTTTGAGCACTTAAACACAAATCTGATCAGATCAAGATCAATGTAAACAAGGAAAAAAAGTTTAAATGTTTAATCAAAATTATTATTTTATTATCTGATGGAAGAAATATCATCCATTTAATCACAGCTAGATTTGAGCCTAAAAACAGCTTTGCACACAGAGCTGCTACACCAGAGACTTTATGTCTTTGAGACATATATGTATGAGACTTTAAACTTTAAACTGTATTACATTCCACCTTAGGACGCAGGACTGTGTGCTCTTCTTACATTTCTGCTTTTGGTTCAGCAAACAAATAGATGAACATGTGGCATTAAAATCTCCGAATCAACATTATCTTCTTCACAAAAATCTTAACGCAGCCCTACACATTTCCTAAAAAGTGAATTTAGTTGTGTCCCTTACTAAAAAAAGTTTTAAAAGTTATAACTTAAGAGTGAGCTTCAGTCCACAGATTGTGTAAACTCATAGAAAACAAATCCATAATGCAGCAGCCATAGGGAATTTCCCGATAGAGATACTAGTCCGACACCGTGCTCATCTATACTTATACTTAGTCACTTATACTCATACTTGTAAAATTATTCCAATATTATTGCACGAATACCACTATATGGCGTAGCCGAATTAGCGGTACTCCAGCTCCTCATGTCAAAGCGGGTCAGGGTGAGCAAGGCGCTCACCTTTGATAAGAGACTGAAGTGGAACGATCACGAACAAAGAAGCAAACGACAACAACAACAAATAATGAAAAGGAATGAGTATTTCATGACAGAATTTCAAAATCTACAAAAGGGGGTAGGGCTTTTTCATATTTAGCGCCAAAGCTTTGGAATAGCCTTCCAGACAGTGTTCGGGGCTCAGACACAGTTTCCCAGTTTAAAAGTAGACTCAAGAC
>JAOVVB010000037.1:21782058-21811875 GCA_028570985.1 Heterobranchus longifilis | reverse complement strand
GTGACCCCAAACATTTGAACGGTAGTGTATTTTATAGCAATTATGTTGGGGGATCGGGGCAAGCTCTGCCAGGGGGGCATTTTAGCGCAAGTTCGTGTATTTTACGTGTATTCGTGTATCCTGCAGAAAGAATAAACATACAATGATCTGTCTATTCATCTTTGAATGTTTAGCTTTCATAGTGTCGTGTTTTCAGTGCTGATTTCTCAGTTTCTGCAACGATGTTAAATAACAGCATTATTTTCTTTAGAGTTCCTTTTAGTTCTGTGTCAACAAAAAGTGCTAGTTGCTTCCAATATTTGAATACTTTTCTAACATTTCTAATGTTCATAACATTCATAAGATCGGTGTCGACCTGAGAAGAGTAATAACGGATATGCCACGTACCCACAGCTCTAAAAGAGAACAGTTCTAAATGGTGTAAAACTAAATGTTATAATGTGTTAACATAACATAGTTAACATAGTTAGCCCAGCAATCAATGAATGTGAATTTCAGCTAAGCTTTCGGATCAGAGTCATGTATGACACACTGCTATGTCCCAGAAACCTTCACGATTGGTACAGAACAGAGGAGCCTTATTTGTTGTGCAACTCTGAAAGGCCAAACCTGCAACATATGCTCTCAGGCTGCAATGTAGC
The DNA here is from genome assembly GCA_028570985.1 of Heterobranchus longifilis. Classification (NCBI taxonomy): domain Eukaryota; kingdom Metazoa; phylum Chordata; class Actinopteri; order Siluriformes; family Clariidae; genus Heterobranchus; species Heterobranchus longifilis. The sequence goes on along the minus strand of JAOVVB010000037.1, from coordinate 21,811,234 downwards.
ATTTGAGCAGTCAAAATACTGTCAATACATCAGTACCTCAGTATTTTGTACAATTTTTCCTAGGCACAACTACTGATACTACATACTTTAAAGGGATATTGATTCTATTCCAATCACAAATATACTTTTTTTTCCTGGGACAAGGAACCAAACCAATAAGTCTAGGTAAGAATAGTAGTACTCATACACATATCTTGTATCCAGGAAAGGATAATATTAGATCACATGACTTTATTTTGCTGAAACTTTTAAAATAAAAGGTGACCAGATTAGGTGACATACCATTAATGGTCCAAATAACATTCTGTTCCAACAGAGGCATAATGAAGAGCATCTCTGAACAGAGAACACACCGGGTGCGACTCCTGTCAGCTAAGAACAGGAAACTGAGCCTACAATTCGCATTGGGAGTACCTAAATTGGATAATATAAGAATGGAAAAATATTGTCTGGTAGATTTCTGCTGTGACATTCAGATGGCAGGGTTAGAATTTTGAGTAGACAATATAAAAGCTAATATGACTTGCCTTGTATTAATAGATCAGTCTGGTGGTAGTGAGTGTAATAGTGAGGGGACTGAACATTGTTTAAATGCCAGATCCTACCTGAGTGTTGTTGCTGACATCCATCCCTTTATGACATCAGGACAATGTGCCATGTCAACTGGTTTCTTAAACATTATAATGGGTTCACTGTATTGTAGTTTCCCTTTACTGCATGACCATTTTATATGAGAGATTAAGACCAAAATTAATACTGAATGTAATGGTTCATTCCTTTGAGTTTTAAAATAGATCTTTAAACATAGCTGAGAGATGGTATTTGTTTTGAGTTAACTAATATGGCTGCAGAGCTCCATTAATAGCTGATAAAGTCTCCTAATATTGTAATTCCATGTTAGTTACAACGCAAAAACACTAACAAAGCATGTAGTCCAAAGTGGGCTATATGCTGATATTTTCTTTCAGAGCCTTCAAAAACCGGATAGCAGTATCATTTCGTTTACATTGTTGCTTTTTTATATCCTTTTGTATATTGTATGTACCTATTTATTGTATATGCAAAAATATACACAAAATTGTACTGTAGATGCAGATGCAGGATGAAAGCTCAGTGTATAGTCATGGACTGTCAGTCATCTCGGCCCGGATTTCCTCTCCTGATCACTTCTGAAACATGGCTTCAGCTCTTATAAGCTGTACATAAAAAATAGCCAACAGTTGGAAACTCACTGCATATAGGGTGTTTTTGTGAAACATGGCAACCATGTGGTGCAGCTCGCTTGTCATGTGACTTCCGATCAGCTGGGCTGATTTTCAGCCTCTTATACCGCCAGCTTCAGCCGCTCACTCAGGTGCAACTCTTTTTATTTCTCTCCGGTCGGAGTCGCAGGTTTTTTGGGAGCTGTGTAGTGCAGTAGCTGTGGACATGTTTCGGTGTGTTTGCCTGTTCGTTTTGCTTCCTTTGTGTGGTGAGTATAACCTTAAACGTTTTTAATTGCGCCATTCTAACAACTTTTTATTTCCTCGAATTTGAGGCCCGGATGCTAACGCTTGGCTAGCAAAACAGTTTTCCTGTGTTAGGGCAAAACAGGTCACTTATCCTTAGTCTACGTTCTGTTATTTAATATTTTGTGCAATTTAAGGTGCTTAATTAAGCAACGTTATTTCAGTGTTCACGAGCAGCGTCGGTTGTGTTTGCTAGCTGAAGACTGACGCATTTTGCTGGCTCGCCGGTTAAGTAACGGTTTCCACTAGTTAGCTATCTGTAGTGTCTACAGCAAAACACTACCTGGTGCATTCTCATCAATTTTATCACGCAGTACACCTATTGTAACTGAATTGAAATTTTAGATTAACTTTTGATTCTGGCTGTTTTCTTGTGATCGAGAGAAGTGCGGCGTTGTAGCTTTAAGTTAAACGGCAGGTCGTTACGGTGTTATCTTTAAACGGACATGTGATCGCTGCACCTTTTTCCTGCCAGTCTTTATTCGACACCATGTGACACCAGGCGCGCTTGTCTCATGAGACGCCCCTGTAAAATGCCTCAAGCTAATCTTTATGTTGTGACCTGGCTGTAGTGTCAGTCTAAACCCCATTCGCCTGTGCGTGAACTACTGCTTGTAAAATGCACTGCAGTTTGCTATCAGGTAGTCTTAATTGTGTGTTTTATTGATCGTAAATATTTTGAACATGCTTAAGACGCAATCGGGCAGCTAAGGACAGAAGCTTAGTTTCTGGGTCTAAGTACTTTCGTGTAGTTTATCTTGGTGCCATCTGACACATTTTCCTGCCCTTTTAAAAGTATTTCCAGCTCGGATAAATTTGTTTGAGCATGGGTAATGTCAAAATATCAATCCTGTTTTTGTGCCTGCTGTGAAGGCACAATGAACTGAAATCAAAGATCTAACATTCTGAAAGAACCTGGCCTTGTTTTGTGAGAAGACCGACTGTCTACTCTGGCAATCTGGAGTCATGCAAGATTTTGTTTTTCACCACTAACTGAGCTCATTAGGAAATAGACCAGTTTCTGAAATGATCCTTGTTGCAGAACCAAAAGTTTAGGGTTGGTGCTGGATCAGATCCAACTTCTCATAAGCCTGAACCCATCACCTAACTCTAATCCACACAAATGTTGCACAATTAAAATGCATTAAACCTTATCCAGCCTAAAACGAGAGCCTAAAACCAGTGCTGCCAATGTACTTCTGGTTAGGTGGACTCTTTGTTCTGCACCGAGGAATATTTGAGGTTTCTCCAAGCTCACGACCTAGTTTAGAGGATGCAAATCATGAGATCATTATTGCTGCCAATTATTGGCCCTGTCTTAATCTAAATCACCTGATCTTCATAATCAAGGTCTTTAAGTTTGAATAGTGATGCCAGGTAGGTTGGGTGGGGAGATAACTTTCTGATCTATAGAAACCTGTGGCCCTTTCACAATTCACAACCTGGTTTTAATAATGCATGAGTGTTTGCCCATGTATTTTGTGTTGGTTATTTTTTTTAGTGATTTACTTTTCTTATTTTTTAGAGCAAAAGATTGCTAAACTAGATATTTAATTAAAACCTCATGGTCAATGAGTGAAAGTACAATCATGCCATGGCAGAGCATTTAAAGTTGGGGATTGTATACATTTCTGAAATTGTAAGATTAATATCCAAATTCCTCTGCTGTTTCGTAGTTTTTGGGCAGGCTGAAATGCTCATGTCAAAACCTTCAAAGAGCCTCAGCTTTCCTAACTATTATGCATTTTGGAATGAAACCGATGCATCTACAATCCCACCTGCCACAATTCAGTTGTCCTATTCTACGAGGACTCCAACAACCCCTCAGACCACCAGCTCCACTGCGGCTCCAACAACCCCTCAGACCACCAGCTCCACTGCGGCTCCAACAACCCCTCAGACCACCAGCTCTACTGCGGCTCCAACAACCCCTCAGACCACCAGCTCTACTGCGGCTCCAACAACCCCTCAGACCACCAACTCTACTGCGGCTCCAACAACCCCTCAGACCACCAACTCTACTGCGGCTCCAACAACCCCTCAGACAACCAATTTCACAACGGCTCCAACAACCCCTCAGACCACCAATTCTACAACAGCCACTCCTACTACTCCACCAATGCCTGATGTTGGCGATTATGTTGTCAGGGCTGAATGGAACTCCTCTGCTTGTGTGATGGCAAGAATGGGTTTGCAGTTTAGCATCAAAATGGTAGGGCACTGCTATGAGCTTACTCAAGCTATGATGGTATATGCATTGTCCTCCTAATTTATTTATTTTTTACATGTGTTCTTTTGTCCTTAAATGTTAACATGTGTATTGGCTCCACTCAGGGAGACAGCTTTCAGATGGTAAATCTTGACCCAAGCCCTAATGTGACTAATACGAGTGGAACTTGTGGCAACAATGGCAGTGACTCTGCACTTACACTGACATCAGACAAAATTACAGTCCTGTTCTCCTTCACCAATGTAAGTGTTGCGCTCATATGCACCTTTTTGTGTACATTTGGCGGTTTAATTTTGAAAACTGTGTAGTGCTCTAAATATTGTACATTCTCATGGTCAGATTACGTATTCACATTTATCCCTCTGGGCCTATTCAAACCCATGTCGACCACTCTTGACTCATTGAGGCATATTGATGTCCCATCGATCCACTCAAATCTTTTGATTTCTTGTAGCAATCCAGCAAATTCTTCTTGAGTGCTTTGAAACTGACTGTGATGGATGGAAGTGGTAAGCATTTTTAAATTGGTAGTGATGCACTTTCTTTAAGTAGCTTTAAGTTTATAATTTAAATTTTTTTCTCCTCCTCCAAATCTTTCTTTGGTCACAGGCACCAACTTCACTGTTGAAAATAGCACCCTGTCTTTGTGGGAGGCATCATTGGGAAGCTCGTACATGTGCAAAAAGGAGCAGAGCTTCAACATCACAGATGCCCTTATTTTAAATACATTTGAGCTTCAAGTCCAGCCGTTTGCAGTCATCAATGACAAATTCAGCACAGGTAAGATTTAATTGTTTCAATCTCAAACTCTCCATCTTGGTACTGTACCTAGATTATCATTTTAATCAACTTTTCCATGTTTGATAATTTGCTTCACATTGTAGTGTGAAATTGCAGCCTTATTGTGTTCATCTTTTCTCTGCCTGCAGCCCATGAATGCTCAGTGGATGACGCCAGCCTCTTAATCCCAATCATTGTTGGCGCAGCTCTGGCTATCTTGATTCTCATTGTAGTGATTGCATATGTGATTGGTCGACGAAAGACCTATGTTGGATATCAGACCTTGTAATGACACCCCTGAATCACAAATTGTATTAAATTAATCCAGGTTTTCTAACGTGATCCTGGGCCACTGCACCTGTTAACCCTTCCAATTGGCTAGTTCCTTGATAGAAATTTGATTGTTTAGAATAATTAATTTGTCAGCTCCTTGGATTCTATGCACTAAAATAATCTGAAATGTGATCTGTGGATTTGTTCCAGAATCATGGGCCCTGGTGATGCTTTCTCTCTTGTTTATCCCCATATACATTTCCCTTTCCTTAATCTTAGAAACAAGTGTAAGGTCTTTTGCATTGTGTGGTGTTTCTCTTTTTTTTTTTTTTGGCAACTATAGCTAATGAGTCCTATGGCTATTGACACCTTGCCCTGTGTTAAGGGAAATTGGTCAATATATGGATGATGGAGTAATTTCATTTCTTTTTGTAGCTTTATATTAAACCTTACACTTGCTTCTTCTACAGTGGCTACACTTGACTGTTTTCATATTGCCCATGCCAAAAAGACCATAAGATGTAAATTTATTTTCGGTGTTAATTGGGGAAGATTGGTGCGGTAGGTGGTTGTTACACAGCTCAATGTCAAGGTCATTACCTTTCCAAAGAAATTGCTCTCAATTTTTAAAATAAGGGTTTTAAGAGGGAAGGCATTGTTTAGAAACCAGGCTTTGTCCAGTGTTTCCTAAACCCTAACAAACCAAACTGAGTGGAGAGGATTTCATGCTGCCTGTTGCATGTCTGGGTTTCCTTAGCTGCGAGATCAATTCTTAATATGTTGCTTACTCCCAACCTAAAACTCTGTAGTTCCACTAGTTGATTTACTATTAATAGCTGCTTGGTATAAACCTTGCTGTGCAGTTTTACATTGAATTTACTAAAAGCTAATTAATACAGCAATTGCTTGATTGGCATCTGGGATAAACTGGCAAGTTTAAAATGCATAGATGTTTTGAGTGTAGAAGTGGCTATAGATTTGGGCCCTTTTTGTCATTTTATGGACAACTAGACCTTTTGGTTGGAACACTGCAAAGCACCATATTTAAGAGAAAAAAAAGAAAAATGCATGCTTTGGAGCTTTGTACTTCGTGATGGTGGCATAAGCAATGGGTGAATGGGTGTCATTTTGAATGCTTTTGTATGTTCTTTTGTATCTGCTTTCATGTTGCTTATTCCATCTATTTTGGCCTGCATTAAATTATGTTGCTAAAAATCATTTTGTATGTTCTTTTCCCACCTCTGACCTGTAAACTGCTGTTTATGCTAAGTTATTTCACATGTTGCTCCCTGATCAGTTTGGAGTTGTTGGGGCAAATTCATGCCTTGACTAATGAAGGTGCAGTTGAGTTCAATAAAGGATGCAGATGTTACATTTTTGGCTTGCTTATTTTACACATTGCAAGTTGATGAGGGATTTCTGGTTCATGCCATAAAATATTTAATAAATTTTGGCACTGCTCAATGTGAAAATGCTCAAATTTATAAATGACCTCATAGTATGAGGTTGTACAGCTGTTTATGAACATGTTTCAGGCTAAATGCTGACAAGTCTTGATTAACCATTTTCTAAAGAGGTGATTGTGGTCCCCCTTTTTCATCACACATGCATGCTCTCTTTCCCAGCTGAGGATTGCAAGTCTGATGAGGCAGGAAATTTCATCGTGCCTATTGCAGTCGGAGTCGCCCTCATTGTACTTGTCCTCGTTGTCTTGGTGGCATATTTTATTGGACGGCAGAGAAGCAAAGCCACTGGCTATGAACACATCTAAGAGCTAAATGTTGCTCTCATTTTGATTTAAGTGATGCACTACATTTTCATGCATGTTTGACAATTGTAGATTAAAAAGAATTCTGACTGTTTGTCCCACCTAAAATGTGAAAATCTCATTGTGATGTATCCTGTTTACACAGAAGAGCTCTTAATTTTCTCTCCTCTCTGAACCCAATATATATATTTTTTGTGTGTAGTTCATCCTTAATTCCCTAATCTTTTCTCTTTTTTCCTTGGCAGTGGAGGAGTGCTTTCTGGATACTGATTTAAGCTTTGTTGTGCCGATTGCTGTCGGCGTGGCTCTTGGCTTCCTAATCATCCTTGTGTTCGTCTCATATCTGATTGGTCAGCAGAAGAGCCGCACTGGCTACCAGTCTGTATAACTTTGCCCAACCCTTTGTGTTCAGCGCTTGCTTATCTTGAGCTTGTCCCATGCTCTGCTACCTGTCCTTTCACTCTGTACTATCCCTAATTTTTAGTTCTCTTACTCATGTACTTACCGCTTCTGTGAAGTCCTCACTTGATTGCTTGTTTTAAATTACTTATTTTGTTGATTGAACTTCCCATTCAGAAGAGGCAGTGTGCCAAGCTGCTTACAGCATTGTTGAGTCTCATACTGTTAAATTAATCCTTGGCTTTGCACTGAATGTTGAAAATGCATGGAAGGGGGCGGGGGGAGTTATTGCACCTATTTTGGTTCTCACATCGAAGATTTGAATGATTTTTTTTTTTTTGTGCTGTATCCATTTGCTTATTTTATTTCTTGAACATGGATCATTTGGTTGTCAATTACATACATAAAAAACTGGCACCTGTTTGCACATGGCACATTGTATAAAAAAAAGGGACATTAACATCTGCACTGAGTTTTTGTAGCTTATTCTACACATACAGGATTCCTTTTTGAAACTGTTAATCAAGCACTTCAAGTGATTTTGCTTTTCTAAGTCATGTTTTAAACATTATAGGCTTTATACAGGGTAAAAATACCCACTCTGATAGTGCTTCTTGTATTTGCACCAATCTGTTGATGCAGGCTGTCAATGTGTGATTTTTAAACAGCAGCAACATGAAGAATTTGTCACCTCATAAGTATGGTGTACCTTTTTCACTTTCTTCCCTGCATTCACTGAAAGTTTCAATAAAAGAGAATCTGTTTTTTGGTATCTTGATCTGTAGTGTTTTGCATTATAAGTACTTTTTCACCAAGAATATTTCACCAGGATCACTGTATTTTTATATATATATGTGTGTGTGTTCCAACCCCCCCCCCAAGATAAGTTTCTTAAACTAACCTAGAATTATCGTATTGTAAGTATGAATTGAAATTAAAGATACACACATTGCACTTCATTTAAAGAAGAAAAAAAAAACTTTTTTCCCCAGCAGAATTTGGAAATGTCTGCAAGCCATGCTCACCTATGTTTTGCTTTGTGTTGTATGTTCCAAACAAAGAAAAACGTCTAAAGCTCAAGTAGCCAAGCTTTTGCTCAAGTCAAAGATGCACTTCATTTGGTTAAATCTGGTCCAACTTTATTTTTTATGTCTAGAACATTAGGAGTGCTTTTTAAAAACATGAGGTGGAAACACTCGCGTGCTGTTTTTCAATGCGTTCAGAGTTACTATCAAAGAATTTACACTTTCCACTTTCTAGCAATCACAGTTAATAACTAATTGTACCATGTCAATTATGCAAATACAATTAATAAATAATACTGTTGATATCCTTCTCACAGAGAACCAAACAAGTACGGTATTTTTCACCTTAGAATGAGTCTGTAGTGTGTGATTCCAGGAATCATGTCAAATGCTGTGAAGGGTTTCGTAATGTGTTTCAGTGTGAATTCAACAAAATTTTGTATAATATCTCAAACTACATTCCACATTTTAGGAAAATATATATTTACTAATAGACAAAATCTGTTTAGTCCATGATGTTTAAAGAAATCTGTTAAAATATAAAATGAAACTTTAATTGCATATTTTTTTCATATTAAGGCCATTCAAGCTTGAATAATTGTTTAAACACGTCTGACTAGAGAAAACTCATCTTGAATTCATAAGGGGCGTTCAAGTCAAACCAGTACTTTAGGTTGTGCAGGATAACAGTTATGACAGTAAAAGCTACACTTATTTATTTCTCTATATAATCGCCTGCTACACTAATGCACTTATCCTAGCATTTCACTAGTGCTAGAATACCATCCGCGCCAAAAGTTTTCTCAGTACAGCCAACTCATTATAGGACTGACATGTCTGAAACACTGGCCTCCCAGGAACTCCTTTAATGGCACAAATATGTGGCAATTGCTTGGAACAAGGTCATTATGGTATGGGGGATACAAGTTGCTGACCAGTTATCCCCAAATTTTCATGAATCAGGCACTCCACTCACTGAATGTTCATAGGAACGACTGCAGTAGGCTCTGAGCCACCTCGGAAGAGATCGTCATTCACAAAAGTACGGCCTTCTTTCAAATGCTTGCACCATTCAAATGCAGCTAAGAGTCTCATCACTGCACTTTGTTTGAAGTCGCCTGTAAATGTCGACTAGTTTTACGTCTTCATTTATAAGAAATGAAATCAGAAGTCCTGGTTTGACATGAATGCCCCTTGTATAATCAAGCTAGATTTTTTTACAAGAAGCATAGTAGTTAAAATGTAATTAACATAAGTGCCGTGGATGTATCCTGGCTGCCAAATGTATAAATATTTTTTCATACTCATTTAATATTCTTTTTTTGGACTACAATGTAGGTGCATATTTCTGAGTGAAAAGTCTTTGTGAGGATAATTTGCCATATTGGAATTTTGCAACTGCAATTTGCTTTTTGGCGCCTGTTTTAGTTATTTATTTATAAGAGTGATTATTAAACAATTAATCACTTGTATGGCTTATGAGCTAAACATCTCTAAATTTGTACAAAAAAAAGCAAACATACAATTGACTTTAGATCGAGATGTTTTAGTAAACTGACCCAAACCCCAGTACTGACCCTCTTTACTGTACAGTGTATATCTACAGCTGAACAAGTTGGCTCAAAATCTAAATTTGTGATCGTTTTCCCCCTGACTTAAAGTAGCAATTATTAATGTATGATGACAAATAAACAAATTTTATGCTCCTACACTATTCTAAACAGTATATTCTGCAATGTTTGCTCTTCTTAGTAGCCTACTGGGGCATTTTGTTTGTAAGCATACATCTGCTAAACACAAGTGAAAGGCACAGTGGCAGGAAATGGGTAAAGGCAGCACATTTGACTATTTTAAAGATAACGTACACTGAGAAGTTTGTTTAGCCCCGCTGTATTTCTACTTCCACACTATGCACCAACTTGTAGAATGAAAGACACACTACCAAGAAAGCGATCGGTTGGTGAATCATTGATTATCCCCTTGCCATTTAGCTTACATTGCACGAATAGGTGAACATCCAGCTGGACATTGGGAAAGTGAACAGCCACAAGAGGAGAAGTGTAGTTTACCTGGACACAGCAATTAAAAAGAGGGCAGAAATATGATTAAATATTGAAATCATTATATTTATAATTTTTTTTGGTAATATACATATATACATACATACATGCATACATATATACAGTATAAATATATATATAATGCCAGGCCAAAAAAAGTCACCATTTCAGAAGGATTTCAGAAGGATTTATAGAAGGATAATATATAAGGATATATTTAAGGAAATTATTGGGCTGCATGAAGCCAAGAAAACAAATAATGAGATTTTAAAATTACTGGAACTGGGTTTATATACAGTATATACTAGAGGTTACATATATACTAGAGGATAAAGTCCATGACAACACAATTAAAAGAAAACTGAAAAAATACTGTTTGTTTGAAAGTGTTGCTGGCTGAATCCATATTCATGGAACATAGGAGCATGACTGAGGATTGCAAAACTGCTGCTGAACAAATTTCAAGACCTCTGGAAGAATGTCCTATGGACAGATGAGATCAAAGTGCAATTGTTTGGCCACAACACCCAGTGCCTTCCTTGTGGAAAACTCTGTATACTAAGTATTCCAGAGGCAAATATGAAGCCATCTGTCCGGCAGTTAAAACTTGGTCAAAGCAGGACAATCAGAAAATCTGGCACACCGGTATTAGAAAAGTTGAAAAATAACATTTTTGGAATTGCCTAGTTAAAGTCCAGACCACAACCCAACTGAAGTGCTGTGGAAGGATATTAAGAGAGCTGTGCATATGCAAATTTTCCCAAACCTCAATGAACTGAAGCAATGGTGAAAAGAAGGACCAACATTCCTCCACAATGGATCTACATGCTATTGAATCATGGGGGTACGTATTATTGCCCAAATGTGTTTTTCCTTTTTTCATTTTTGCTAAATAAATAATGGCACGGTGAAAAAGGTTACATGTTGTTATACATCTGAGGTTGTATTTGCCTTCAACTCTTTTCACCATGCCATTATTTATTTAACAAAAATTCTGTTTGGCCAGTGGCCAGCATTTGCACCTTCTATTGGCTGGTGTTTGCACAGGTAGTCGCATCACAGACGTTTCATCACAGGAGTGTCACAGGCATTCCTCACTGAAAGTAAAATCAACTTTATGTCATACTGTGAGGGTCATCATGCACTTTTATTTCATACTGTGAGCGTGTCACAGGTGATCTAACTGAATGTAACAGTAGATGGCAGCATCAGCAACTTTTGTCAAACTGTAATCCTTGTTGGTACAGGAGGGAGAATCATCATCAATTTTTATGGCTTACTGTGAGGTAATAATATATCTTCATTTGATTACCAGATCATCATTAGGTGGAAGGAGGGATTGCTTATCAAAATGCACATGATGGGAATTAGAGGGAACCTTTTAATTATATATGTATAGATATAAACCCTTAAGGAGAAGAAGTGAATATATACACTACATTTACATTTATGGCATTTGGCGGATGCCCTTATCCAACGAGGCTTACATTTTATTTAACTATACATCTGAGCAGTTGAGGGTTGAGGGCTTTGCTCAAGGGCCCTCAATGGCAACTTGGTGGTGGTGGGGTTTGAACCTGGGACCTTCTGTTCAGTAGTCCAAAAGTCAAAAGTTACTACTAGTCAAAAGTTTGGACACACCTTCTCCTTCAGCGTTCTTTCTTTATTTTTATTATTATTTATTTATTGGTAATTCTGTACACTCAGGTCGTCAATACATCAAGACGTCATTTTGTTGCAACAAAACATTGCTGAGCCTAGACCTGACCAACTGAAGCAAGCCCAGATCACAACAATGCCTTCAGAGGCTGGTACATTGGGAGATCATGGATAGTATACTATACTATCCATGATGGGTGCATTGCTTCCTTTCTTCTTACTCTGATGCCCCAACACCTCTGGAATAAGATCAATCTGAACTCATCAGACCACATGAATTTGTTTCCATTGCTCCAAAGTCCAATCTTTATGCTCCCTATCAAACTGAAGCCTTTTTTTTCTCTGATGAGTCTCACTAACAAGTGGATTCTTATGGCCATATGACTGTTTAGGCCCAATGTTGTGAGTTCTCATCACATTGTGTGTGTGGAAGTGTTCTTACTTTCACTATTAAACATTGTAATGATTTCTAATATGTAATTTTTCATGATGCAACTTCACCAAGTGTTTTCCATTCACGATTTTTTTTCCAACTACGTACATTTCTTTTATAAAGATGATGGTTGGGCACTAACCCTCCAGGTTTGGATGTGTTGAAGAGTTCTTAACCCAGTTTTAGTCATTTCAAATCTCCTTAGTTGTTTTCTTGCTAAATGCAGCCTAATAATGTGAACTTTCTGTAATGGTGACTTTTTTGGGCTGGGCAGTACACATACTGTACACTGCTAGTCAAACGGTTGGACATGTCTTGTAATTCCAATTATTCAATATTGGATATCCAATTATCCAAAATAACCAATTATTTCTTGTAATTTAATTTCTTTCTACATTTTAAAACAGTGCTGAAAAAATCCAAAATATGCAATAATCTCTTTTGAAAAGTTGATATTGAAATGTGTCTGGAAGGCATTAGGTGGTAATGTAACCAACCTACTGGATTTCAATCGTCGTTATTGTAATGGTAATGGTATGGTCTTCATGAGCCAATTTTATCATGGTGCTTGATTGGTTTTACAAATGCACTTCACAATACTGGTCTTGCAAGAACTATTCCAGAACAGCTGACCTTCATGTCTTAAAATAACAACTGTTGTTTTTGGTGTGGTTACTTAATTAAATGTGGTTCCATATGTGTTATTTCATAGTTTGGAAATCTCCAGTATTGTTCTACAATGTAGAAAAATAAATCCAAACTTGTGTCCAAAACTTTTGACTGGTACTGTACACATTCAAATATATAAAGTAGGAGAATCAGAAATGTAGGGATGCACTTACATGCCTGAGCTTTCCATAATAAGGATAGTACATCAAGTCAAAAATATTTGTTGGATAGAATTCTACATTTCCGAGTGCCTCAGGCGTCCCTTTCTAAAAAGAGAGTAGGAAATAACCTGCTGAGACTCACATGTACAGTTTGCATTCATATGTTCAACAGTGCATGCTCTAAATTTGTACTGATTGTTGAAGAGCTAATATTAAACTATACCATACTATTTTACCAAATGCTATACTATATATTATACTGTATTTAATACTATTATATTTGCTCACTAATATATTACTTACTTTAACAGCACATGTCACACTGACTGGAGTACCTTGACCTGGCAGGTAGCCAAGAATCTATAAGCATATAGCAATGAATAAAAAAAAAATTTAAAAAGAGAGAGAGAGAGAGAGAGAGACATTTTAAATAGATGTCAGTCATCCATAGTAGTTAGTAGTTATTAATTTTAAGGGGAAAAATGTGTATTTAGACACAAAATATAATAATAATATATAAATACTTTTTCATAATCTACATGTTCATCTTTTCAATACATTTCTTTTATGAGTGTCGATTCTTTCTTTAACTATGCACTCACTCTGTTCATTTTGAGGAGGATGCAGGGCTTTCCATTAGCGTATCCAAAGTCTTTTTGCTCCATGCCTGAGCATGGCCCCAGTAAGGATCTCTTAAACTGGCATGCTTTTCTCTCAGCACTTTCCTCAAGGTTGTCCTGAATGAAGTACGTGCCTTGCTTGCATTCAATGTTACGCTTTTTCTGAAATGTGTCATCATAGGCTGGAGAGATGAAGTACAGGAAGCAAGAGGGTGAGAGAGAGAGATACAGAGGGAAGAGTGAGAGAGTGAGAGAGAAAGAGAGAGAGAGAAAGAGAGAGAGAGAGAGCAGCATTAAATAAACCACACAATGATTAAACACCCTAACAGGCCTCCAAGTCTAAAGAATCAGCACAAAAGAGAGGCCCGAGTAGCACAGTGTGACTGTGCTTAGTGTACAAAAGGGATTCCCCTTCCTCTGTTCCTCTAAAGTTGAGCAGAATTGCCACAGTAAAGTATAGTGTACAAGGAGGGAGATTTTTCATATTTTTGCATACTTTGGAGAAGACATGGCAAGAGACTTCATCGGAAGCAACTTTTCGACAACACTCACGTTTAAGTTGAGCCTCCAGTGCTTTTGCATATTTCTTCCATGAGCTGCGATCAGAAGCGTTGAAGGTAATTTCAAATCCATGGAGAACGTCTACATGTGGCAACATCGTCATACCTGTTGGTTTAAATATACACATATTTATTTACATCAAAATAATTTCAGCATCATGATGTTTTATTTTTTTTAAACTTGAAATAGCTGCTAAGATTTTCTTTCTCACACAAAAAATAAAGTATTGATGTATGGAGATCAACAGAAACCAATTTACATCATATGGATAGCCTTTCTCTATGTACTGATATTATTATTGTAATTATTGTTATTATTACAAAGTCAAATTTTTTTTTGTTTATCCAGTTATTATGCAAATGTTGTGTATCTTAAAAGTAAAACATTTATCAACAAAACAGAGCTGAGTGACTGATTATCCATGGCAGTGGGTTTCCAGTTTTTTTTTTTTAATAATGTAATGATAGTAAATACTTCAGGTATTTCAGGTATTTTTCTTTATACAGCTTTCTTGAGCTATCTATTTCTTTTTATTTGTAGGTCCCTTTAATATGAAGTTCCCTTCTGAGGCCAATCAAATGATGTATTGATTAAAATTATGCACATCAACCTGATGTATTTTATACTACTTCAAATACTACTTTGAATACTACTAATTCAAAGTTTAAATAACTTCCAAGTAAGTATAATGACATCTAGTTTAATGCATTTCAATAAATCTTTAAGGCATTTAAATCTACACTTTAACACAGTGAGCAGGTTTGGGTTCTTTAGACAGAAAATACAATTCCTCCAAAAAAAATATAATGGTACATACTTGTCTAATGGGCCTGTATTATATACATAAAATAATTATCTTATAAACATTATTGTTTATTACTAACAAATGTTTTGCATCCATATATTCGTGGTTTTAAAAATGGTTTTATTTGCAAAAAATTCTGTAAAATTTAGAACTGATGTGAAGTCAGACTTAAGTTAATTTTTAAAGAAGAAAATCATAAGTTTTATACCTGGAGGCATCACCCGGTCATTGTAGGTTGGTGCATAAGGACTGATGGACCACATGAGACAGCACATACAACCACCAAACATGGCTGCCAGGAAAATGTATAATGCGGAGTAGAAAAAAAGAATGAGGCCTAAGATAAAGCAAAAAAACAAAACAAAACAAAAACAACACGCATTATCAGTAACATGTTGATGGTCAGATGGAATTTCACCAGTTCAACAAACATATTTACTTTAAATTGTTAGGAATTCTATTTATATAGTCATTATTTTAGTATATACGCAATCACCTGAATCGGGCAAACACACAGAATTACCCAAATTACCTAGCTACCTAGCAATATTTTTCATTCATACTGCTTGCAAATTTGCATATTAGGTAAGTGAGTTTGAATGAAAAGGTTATTGAATATATTTTTGTTTTACAATTAACACTCTTAATGGGATCGCAGAAGATCTTTTTTTTTTTGCACAGGCATTTTGCAGAGTCTAGCTGCAGTCAGGCTTGTGTCCCTGAGCCACAATGGCCTCTCTGTTCAAGCTCAGTGAGAATTCTCCCAGCTGTCCCCTCACTCAGGAACACAGTGAACCTCCGGTTGCCATCAGAGTGACACTCTTTAGCCACCATCCAGAGCTACCAGCGGCTCCAAGGAGCCTGATCACCCCACTCTGGCATTGTGAGGCCTCTACACACTCTTCTACACTCTCCTTTCACAAGATTCACATCATACACTGAGGGGGCCCCTCCTCTGTTCACACAGTTTGCCAGACCATTCCATTTGATCTGCTCCTGAAATACTCTGCTAATGAAACTAGCCTATTTCCGTCAGGTCATTGGCATTAAACATCTATGAGATTTTATCTGTGAGAATTTCATGTCATTTGGACTGCCAAACCAACAGGAATTGTGTGTATTATTGGTCCACCATGACTGTCTCGGCAAACCACCACAGGAAGTGTCAGCTGCCAAAAAAGTCTGCTTTAAGCTTTTTCATAGGCAGGCAGAGTTTCTGGAAGACAAGCACAAGGCAAAGCCATGGTGCACTAGGGACATGAAAGTGTATTCTTTTCTAGAGTTTGATGGGTTTTTGAGAATAGGAATGTGATTCCTGGCCAGCAAAGGGACTGCGACAGTTGCTCTCCCGTCGCGAACCATTCCCCAGGCAGTCTGTTTTTGTCCAGATTTCTCCAAGCTATCTGTGCACCTATGTAAACACTTAGTTCAGACCCACACAGTGACACATGTACACACATATTCACGTGCTTTCCCAGCAGAGTGTGCAGTGGCATGGATGAGGGAGGCATAGTTCAAACCCCCCTCTTGTCTCATTCTGACCCGAAAGCCAATGCAAAAATAAGGATAAAAAAATAATAAGCTTTGCACTCACTTGCCTTTGCTTGTTAGACAAAGACAGAACATTGCTAATTAAAGCATTTTGTTTTCCAAGCTGTATTTGAAGGTGAGCTGCAAACACACTCACTAAAACAAGTATTAAACAGATTCACACACTCATTCACACATTTCTACATTCAACTCACTCCAACTTTTTCCCGATCGCCCCATAAACTCCTTGGTTTCAGGGTTCCATAGGTATGTTTTCAGGTCATCTATCTTTTCATGCAGTGTCCTCTTGGGCTTTGGCTTGGGTTTCCATCTCTCAAAGTTGAGGTCGTCCTGCTCCAGAGGCTGGTGCTCCACCAGCCCCTCTTGCTCAACCTCCAAGGATTCAGCCAGCACATGGCAGTGCTTGTGCATTGACCCAGCACGCTATCGTGAGAATAAAAGTATAAAACATTTTTTTTAATTACCCAACCAAAATGACAAATTACCCAGCTTCAAATTATATTTGTGTCCAGAAATAAATAAAATCTGATATTACAAAAATGTATTAATCACCCTAAATCAAATCCTTAATTAAAAAAAAAAAAAAAAAAACAGGAAAAGAGAGAAAAAGGGCAGTAAAGTAACGAAACAAGGCCAGTGGACACATTCTTTTTATCACTGTGAAAGTTTCATTCACGATATCAGTGCTGCATTATTGTGAATGCAACTGAAAGCAGTAAAGAGAAGCATCACTGACCCAAAGGCCCTCATTGGGGGTGGGAGGATGGGGTTAATGTCCCCCCCAGCTGCAAAGGAGAGCAGGGTCATTCTCTGTCCAGATGTTCTCAGCACTTTCGTTCTCAGAACAGAGTCACAGCACACACTGAGACCTTCATGTGACCACTGTGAAGGCGCCTCAAACCCCCATGGAGCCACTCAATTCTTTGGTTTTCTTTTTCTCTCTTGCCTTCTCGATCAAGTGCAACGTATGACCCCTAGGCTAGAGCAGCTGTAAATGATGAATGTGGCTGGTGATGTGAAAAATATCTATATCGAACTGATTAACGCAGCAGGATTTTAAAATGAGTTCTAAAAAGCATTTGACTGCTTGTCTTTTTAACAGACAGCCAGTACCTGGCACAGTGCCGATGTAAAATAAAGGCTGAAAGTTTTCCCATCACTGCTCATGACCCAAAATGGCAAAGATGCAGCATGCTGGTGGAGTGTGTTTGCTTACCGCTTTTGGTGCTGACAGATCGAGCTGTAGCTCCTCAGCTCCGCCCGCAGTGTTTTCAGCTTCCATGCTCCCTTCGCTGGAGAACAAAGGCACTTGTTAAACCAATCACATACACGAGCGGCCCGAAGCCACTAACGCGATGTTCAAACCCGCCGAAATAAAGTTTGAGCCAAGGCAAAGAAGTGAAGTGAATAATAGTAATAAAAAAAATCTTACAACTTTCACAGTGGAAGAGAACACGACTTAGACTTTAAAAATTATTTAAGTCCACCAAAATAAAATGTGAGCCAAGGCAAAAAAAATAAAAAATAACTTTTACAATGAAAAAGGAAAAAAGAGGAAATGTTACTATTAATCTTCACGGTACCCAAAAGTACGTCTAGTTCTTGTACGCTGGAAACCGAAACGTCGCATTGACACCGACTAGTTTGTTTCAAACTAATAAGCGTTAAAGGTTCTCTTGGATTTCATTTAGACTTTCCTCTCACAGCGCACACGGAGAAGCTCCCTGCTGCAGGACCAGCATCAGTGAATGAGCTCTAAATCTGCACAGGGAAAGTGGGGGTGGGATAGGAGGTGGAGGAGGATTTTTTTTTTTTAATCCCAGAAGAGCATTTTGGCTGGAGTGAGGGTCACTCTGTTTTACGGTATTCTGAACACGCACAGTGCACTCTCAGTCTGAAATGAGACACAGCCACAAGCGTTAGTCTAATACGTGAATTCTCTCATCATCTTCTCTGCAAAACGCATCTCTCTGTTAGCATCTGAAAAGATGCGTGGTTTTTACTATTGTCAGGAACATTTCCCCAATGACCCCCTATATATTTTTCTTCACGTTTCTCGGTCATGCATTGACACACAGGCCCGGCACAAACCTCCAGGGTCTTCTCATCATTGACTTAGAAAAGTTGTGGCCCCTGTTGATTATAATAAATTGCTCTACTTGTCAGCGGTTTAAATATTTGTATCCCAGTCACGTTGTTCTCAGTTAGCTTGTGTGAACCCACTGGTTTTTTTTTTTTTTTACATGAATGGTAATGTCGTCATGGAAAATTCGTTCTTCTTTTCTCCCTCCGCGTTTTTATTTATGAAGAGCACGTAGGATCGTGCACACACAGAACTTTGACAAAATGAGGAATGCACTCATTGCATATACTGGAGGCCAACTAGAACTTTATAAAGTTATAAATTAGTCTGTAGAGCAAAGCATTGCATTCATGCAGGGTAGACTGCTAGCTGGTCAAGGTATGTAAATTGGTAGTCTGATTATCCTTCTTGTGACCTGGTAATACATTATTTATAGACATCTCTAAAATGTTTTCAAATAGAACAGATATGTTGGTTTTGGGTGTGAGCACAGTGTTAATTTTTCAGGAAAGTCAAATAAATAGTAAACTCAGGCTCCTACTGTGCATCCCTCCTAAAGACAACCCGTGTATAATTTCAGAGAAGTTTATAATCGCATCTACAATTCATGTTGTGAAACTGCAGTTACTCATTGACGAGGACAAGTTTCCAGTTGGCCACACTGTGGCGCTCCTGAATAATGTGCACAAAGTTTCCAATTTTGAGGTTCCAGTTGTAATTGCTAAATAACTGCATGCAAAGAAATTAAGACACGTACGGTCTGATAACAAAACATTATTAATTTGTCTATGTACATTCTCCATGCCATAACCAGCCTAATTAAAAAATCAGTGTATAATAAATATCAGGTTGTCTAACCTATACTTTGCACTGATTTTTGGTCAGGCTCCCATTGTAATCATACATTAATACATGTGCATTTTTGCAGCAATGTGAGTGGGGAAAAACAAGCTGGCTAAGCGAACACTTTATTACTGGATAGATTTGGAATTATTCCAAGCCATGTGAAAGTAACGTTCCCAGTAAGCAGATAGTTGGACCAATGCCATAGAAGACCATTTTGGCCCTCTTAAAATATTTAGAACTTAAATAATTATTGATGAATAATGTTCTACAACAAATACTGTATGTACAACAACAACTACTACTACTACTACTACTAATAATAATAATGTACAAATAGTTTTATAGAAATCATTGTATTCAATATCCATTTGATTTTAATTCAATACTCAAACTTGTATTCAATGAAAATAAAATTGTGTTCTGTAAGTAAAGAGATTGCAAAGAAAAAAGATACATTTCGAGAATAAATTTGGGAAGAAATTGAACAAATGTAATACTTTAATAATGTGCATACTAATTGAATATTATTGTCTATATCACTTTATCATGTATACAGGGTTGTGGGGGGCGGTGAGGTGCGATACTCCCTGGATGGGGTATCAACCCATCGCAGTACTAATCGAATAGCTGGATTTTGTTTTCATACAATAAATGCATGCTTAGGGGTAGATTTTTTTTTCATTACAAATTAAACATAACCCTGTTTTACTTTATCTTCAAGAGTTAATTTGTGATATTTCTTGTCTTTTTAATGTGCTTTAGACCATTGGAGGAAGGGTGGGTACAGAGTCAATAACCCTATTAGTGATACAACAATGATTGTACAAATCCATATGTATTATGGCAAGAAACAGAGATAAGACAGTACTATCTTAAGAAATGAAGGTTAGTCAATCTGAAAACTCTCAAGAACTTTGCACGTATCCCAAGTGCAGTCGTCAAACCCATCAAAGGTCAGAATGAAACGTGCTCTCATGAGGACCGTCCAAAGAAAGGAAGATCAAGAGCTACCGCTGCTGCAGAGGATACATTTTTTTTGAATAATCAACATCAAAATCTTCCAGTTTACAGCACTTCTGATTATTGCTTGGGCCAAGAAACATAAAATATCTGATCTATGGAAAATAGATCAGTGGAAAACCATCCTTTTGTCTGATAAGTCCAAATTTTAGATTTTTTGTTCTAACTGCCATGTCTTTGTATCATAAATAAAAAATTAACCAATGGTCCATGAATGTATGATTCCCACTGTGATGCATGGAGTATGTGTGATGGTGTGGGGATGCTTTGCTGATGACATTGTTAGTGATTTAGTCAAAATTGAGAGCACAGTTAACCATCATGGCTACCACAGCATTTTGCAGCGGCATGACCTCCCGCCTATTAAGTGGCACCATAATTTGTTTTCCAACAGGAAAATGACCCCAAACACACTTTTAGGTTATGTAAGAGCTATTTTCAAGAATGAGAGTGCTTGAGTGCTGCATCAGATGACCTGGCCTCCACCATAATCCCATCTAAATCCAAATGTGATGGTTTGGAGTGAGTTGGACATAAGAGTGAAGGGAAAAGCAGTCGAATATCCAACACCTCTGACAACTCCTTTAAGATTGTCAATAAACCATTCCAAGTGATTACCATATGAAGCTAAGTGAGAGACTGCCAAGAGTGTGCAAAGCTGAAAATCAAAGCAAAAGGTGGCTACTTTAAAGAACTGGAAAAAATAAAATAAAATAAAAAATATAATTCTGGGTTATTTAACAGATTTTTGTTGACTGCATAATTCCATATTTGCTCTGTCATAATTTCAGTGTCCTCAGTATTAATATTCAATGTTGAAAACAATAAAATAACATTGAATACGAATATTTGTCCAAACCTTTGGCTGGTATATGGAGTTAACAGATGGATGTAACAGAGGATATGGGCTTATGAGACATTTGGGCTTATGAGAAAGATCTATTTATTTATTTATTTTTATTAACATGTAATTCTTAAAGCAAACGTAAAAAAATGTAAATATTTTTCAGCTGTGTCACCATCCATCAATATGTTGCGGGAATTTTTTATAATTATAGATTTTATTATTCTCAGTAAGAAAATCACTCGGATGACTCAAATCTCCCCGGTACAAAACTTGCCAATTAGGCAACGATTTGGACGCCAGTTCCTCTCAGCGTCGTTTAAAATCTTTAAGTGAAACCGGCCACTTTTCTGTGGGAAAATAATTCTCTACGATAAATGGATCGGTCGTGATATTTCTGTCGGAGAAAACCTCGCGCGTGTGGAGGGCGCACAAAGCGCATGCGCAGAGGCTGCGTTTTTGGATCAAAACACGAGGAGGGCAGTGAGTGAGGACGGCTGAGCTACACGGGCTGCTGTAATGTGACAGCTCAGGCGTCGCGCTTGCTGTCAGAGAATGCCGCGGCAAGCGAAGGCTTCCCATTCGTTACGTTCGAGCGAAAAAATAACTGTCTCACTAAGGGGTTTCATTCTTAATATTGAAACATAACGGCAGTTCATGCTAGAGATCCTCAAAAAATGCCAGCGGGAGTGAATGCGCAAGCTGCTGGGATCCCCATGTCCGATGCTATGGGTACGTGCAAGGTCAATGCCGTTCAGCTGTACGGCTTGGCTTTTGTGCGGATATAACGTTATTTTTCGTTTCTTTTAGTCGAAGAAATGTACTCTACACCTTTTACGTGTATGAATTAATATCAGTGCTACCGATGACCTCGCTTGTAAATCGTGCACTCTTTGGGTTAAGGTACAGGAATAATATTTTCCCATCGATCCTTATAATTTACCTTAGAGGCCTTACAGTAACGGTGGATGAGGAAAAATATATTGTACTGTCTTATAGTGCTCTTTTTTGTGCATGATGTGGAAATTTTAACCTTGTACAGTAGGTGTGGCAGTGGATGTTAATGGTCGCCAAATTGCTGACAAATGAAATCCTTTTTTGTCTCTGTGCGTTTTAACTCTACACTTTACATTTACAACAGCTTAAACAGAAAAGAAAAGAGTCAAGGTGTTGAATACATTGAGCTCTAGATTAGCAAGCCTGAGGTCAGTAACCTGGAAGATCATGCTTATAGCCCCGGATGCTTTGTTTACATTTTTCTAATCTTGTAAACAATAAAAATAAAAAGTCATAATTCATTATGCCATTTATAATTGATAAGCATGCAAACAAAATGGCTTCCAAGATCAATATGGCTTTTAGTTATCAGCATGGCGGATTACAATAGTGGTATTTGAGACAATGAAACAGCACTAAAGCATTTTACAGATGTCTATAAATGATTGCATTGAGTTCAGTTCTAGACTCTTGAAAAAAAAAACCCTAATCTGATAAAGTTTATCCAGCATATGCCCTCAGATACGCTGTCATATTTTCATGCCATTGACCTACTTATTATCTTTATAGGCTCTTTCAAGAGGAGGAAGAGAAAGTCCATCACCATGACAGCAATGTTGTTTGTAGTGTCTATACTTATTCTAGTCTTTGGTTTGGCTGCCACCACAAGGACACAGAACATCACAGTCGGAGGCTACTATCCTGGAGTCATTGTATGTAGTCATGCTTATAGTATTTAACGTTGTAATTATCATTTTAACATGAATAATACTTTTCATTTTTGTAATTGTTGATGTTTTAGGAAGAATAGCCTTAAATATTCTGTTGTGCATATCTCAGAGAGGAAAGCCATTAAAATAAACTGACCATGCACATTTGGTGAGGTGAAATACCTTCATTCATCTTCTTTAAGTACAGATCAGTATGTAATGAGCTACTTAAGCATTTAATAGTTATCACTGGAATGTAATGGCACTTCAAAAATTCCAAAAAGCTGAGAAGACAACAAAAGTGGAAAAAAGTGAATAGACATGTTGTGTGATATGAATGAGTGAGGTTATATAAAACTAATAACGTCTCAAGTGATAAAACAGTAACAGCATCTATCCTGTTATTTTTAGCTTGGTTTCGGCTCCTTTCTCGGAATCATTGGCGCTCATTTAATAGAGAATAAGAGGCAAATGGTAAGATATTTTCCATTACATTCTTTCTTTATATGAATGCATCTGCTTTTTTCTTTTTTAATTTGAATCATACAAATTATATTGCACAGTGACAATGACACAGCATTACTCCTTCATGGGGAAAAGAAACATAACAAAGAGTTTTTTTTAATGATGTGTTTGTGTTTTTACTTGTGCTGTTATAACAGAGGAACCTTTAGTTCAACAGTTTGAACATTACAAATATGTTCCAGGGACTCTGGTAAGATGCACCCATAAATAGCTCTGTGTAAGAGGAGCAGGATGGGAGTTCAGGCAGGAATGTATGGGGAAAACTGCAGAGCAGAAGAAGTAGGTAATCATGCACTGTCAGGAAAAAGTAGTGAATCGGCATGACACGACATATGGACATAGCTGCATAAATTGGATTGTTTGTGAGAACCTACTAATAGGGATGAGCAGTTAGAGTCAAGAGTGCTTTCCAACCTTCACAGAGCTGCCAGTTGTAGAATGTGGTATGTCAGTGGGAGTGTTCGGGTCCCTCCCATCCAGCAGTGCTGTGTGAACTGCAGAAAGAATGGGATGACGTGAAATTGAATCCTCCATTTCTGTTTCTGAGGAGGGAGATGAGAGCTCATTCAAGGGAAGCTGGGCACAGAGCCAACTAGGGGGCACTAGAGAAGGGAACGGATTTACACTCATCATATCTTCTACAAAGGTCCTAACACTTAATGACCCATGGCCCAAGGTAGAAAATACAACAAGTATTACCAATTAAGCCTTATTAGTTATATTAAAATATACAGAAGCCAGTATAGTTATTACTCCTGCGTAACAGAAACCATAGTTTGATGTAACCGGGATCATCAATGTTGACTTACACTATGATTTTGCAATGTAACAACACTGAAATGCTTCATAGGTGGATATAAAACAGAGATATTTGGGTAGATTAACTATAAGAATAAGTGCCATAAGAGTGCTATAAGACTTGAGTGCCAGAAGTTGGGCCCCTCAGCATTGCAGCTTCATGATAGAAATGACTAATAGTGTGGAAGTCTCTGTTATTACTCAGCAGTGTTGGCTTGAATGAAAGCATGGATATATGGATGGATGGATGGATGGTAAGAGTAGATGGTGAGACTGTCCACAGATATGAAGTAAGTTCCTGTTTGTGTTGCAGCTGGTAGCTTCCATCGTCTTCATCAGCTTTGGTGTGGTGGCTTCGTTCTGTTGTGCTATAGTAGATGGCATTTTTGCTGCAAGACACATAGTGAGTTCTTATATTTCTGATATTCTAAAACTGAAAAGAAAAACCTTTTGGGCTGTGTACACTATTTTACCATTATTATGTTTCTTTTCTTTTCTGAGTGTACAGTTGTCTCACTGTACTGTTGTCTCACAGGACCTCCGACCTGTTTATGCTGGTCGATGTGAATACTACTCCAGTGTGACAGCCTTTGATTTGGATGTAAGTTCATTCTTTACCTTATAACCAATAAGAAAGTCCCAATACTGATATCAGTATGGGGTATTGGTCTGATATTGTGCTCATCTACTCCATTCATTCTTTTTCTAGACTGCTTATCCTGTACAGGTTCGAGGAAGGTTTGGAGCCTAATCCAATATGCATGCCTGCATTAATTTAAACTGGTATCATGCCACTCGTGACAGAATCAGTGCGGCCAAGGCTGTCATTTTCCTAAAAATTTACCCTTGCCTTTAAAAGTTTGCTGTTACTTCAATAGCAATAACATGATGCTGTTTTTGAGCGGTTGCTGAAGGACCCTAAAGAGCTTACAAATAGAAAGAAGACAATAGAATGTATTTCTTGTTCATTATAATTTTCAAATACGTCAAAATATATGGCCTTTCCATTTAGCTTAATTGTTTAATTTCCATTAAGCTTAGTTATTTTCTTTTCCTTACAAACAAAACATGATTATAAAGCAGGTGTATTTATGATATGCTTAGGTTGTGGGGCATTCTAAAACATTCAGTTTCCATTGTGCTCGGGACATCGCCAGTTACTGGTATTGGTACTCAGTATTGTCATGAATCGAAATGGAAGTGCTTGCACTCGTACTCTCTCTGAAAATAAGTGGTATTAATAACTAATAACCCTAATAAATTTTCAGGGCATAATATCCTAAGTAATTGCATGCACGTGTAGTTCTTACTGCTTGCATTTAGATACAGATGCAACATTCGCATATTCAGATTTCTTTTTCCTTTTAGGTTCACTGCCAAACAGCGTCACGTGTGTCATGTAACCTGCGAGTGAAAAGTAAGACATGCTACTGCTGTGACCTCTACAACTGTGGAAAGTATGTACGAGACCCTTGCCCTCTCAACGTATCCCCTTCCCTTAAGGCAGCTCTTAAGACACCTATCTTTGATTTTGATTATGTTACATTTTCTATTTGATTTCACAAAGCGTGCTTTATTTTGCCTCAAGCTCTGTTGGAAAAGACCGCCTGTGTTTATTTATGTTTCAGAGAACATCCTCTTTTGGGACTTCAGAGTAAAGATGTTTTGAAAAAAATTAGGAAATCGTCCATGGTTTGGAAGTAGGTTGTTTTTATTTTTAGCCCCTTCGACAACATTGACAAGCCGTGATTTGTTGTGGTTGAAGTGATCAGTGTGGCTGTCTAAGGGTTGCATCATTGGAAATATATGGGAACACTGAAATGAGCTAAGATCTTCAACTCCACAATCAGCTGCACCGTATTCTAATGAAAGTGTGACACATCTGTGGTCTTAATAAAATCTTAAACAGAAACTAGGCCAAATTTGTGGGTTGTATATGATGATGATGATTATTATTATTATTATTATTTATGTGATGCTCTTCTTAAGAGTGATGTGCACTGGCAGATTTTCTATTTGGTTGTCCTTCTTGCATGAGGATCTTTTTTGTTCTGTTGCTACAGTATATATCATGAATCTTGTTGATACAAACTCATTTCATGAATCTTTTTGGTAAAAAGAATATTTTTCACTTCTCTGAATAGCCATGTCGACCCCAGAGGAGGCTACCATGAGTACACTGAAGTACAGAGTTGCCAAGACGTTGTGTACCTTTACCACCTGTTGTGGTCTGCCACCATTCTGAACATCATTGCCATCTTCCTGGGCATCATCACAGCAGCAGTGCTTGGAACCTTCAAAGACATGGTAGAATTTGAATGTTTTTATAACTATCAATTTTCATTATGCTTTAAATGTGTGTTTTTGTTAAGGGGTCCACACACAGGGGTCAACAACCATGAATAATTAATTCATGCATTCATTCCTCTTCATTAACTGCTGTGTCCTGGTTAGGGTTGTGATGGATCCTGAGCACAGAACAGTTGTTATTCAGTTTGATCTGAAAATGTATAAAAACACATTTTAATTGAGAGAGGAAAAATACTTTGGATAGTGTTCTGACCCCTTCCTTCCTTCTTTTTAAGCATTCTATTGTATTAAGGATGCTCAAAATTTGTTAAATATTAACCTTGGCTGTTTGCCTAAGCGAAATAATCCATAACAATGGAGTGAAATGTCGGTTTGTTTAAAATTCATAAAAAGCTAAATCTAAAATTGGATAAGTATACAGTACAGACCGTTTACTAAAGGCACGCCAAACTGACCCTTAGATACAGATGTTTGCTTTGCTTGTTTTATACACTGCCCACCCCCCAAAAAAAGTCACCACCTGGATTTAACTAAGAAAATAGTAAAGAACCTTGCATTGGATAATTCCTGCAGTGGAAGTAAGAACCTTTCTTATGTTATTAGCGTTATTAGTGAGACTAAGCAGGGATAAAAAGTATTTTAATTTGCTAGGAAAAAGTCAAGTGATATAATGAGCCCAGTTTTACCCTGTTCTGGAGTGATTGTTGCATCAAGGTAAGAAGAGAAGCAGATGAAGTGATGCACCCCTCATGTCTAATGCCTCCTATACAAGCCTGTTTTATGATGTTAGGTTGTTACTGTTGGTCAGGTTTAGGTTCAGTAATGTTATGTGCCCAAAAAATTAGGTCAGCCAGGTTTTTCCATCAATGGATTTTTTCCCCCTTCCCTAATGGCATGAGCATATTGTGAGAAGATTGGTTGAGGGAGCATGAGACATTATTTTCACACATGGATTGGCCACCAGACCATTGATCATCCTTGCGATGTGCAGGAGTTAGTTGAAATAAATGTTGTGACATTGCATAACCCTAACAAAACAATAAGCCACAACTGTAGTCAAAGCAAAAGGTGGTCCATATTATGTGGTTGAAATATTAGAGTGTGTGACTTTTTTTTTTTTGGCTGTGCAGTGTATTTCTAGGATTTATAAGAAGTTATATAGCTCTGGGAAATTCAGTTAGATTCAACTTTGCTTTCAAATTCAACTTTGTCTTACTAACTGATTTAGAAAGATACACATGTGTATGTGGTTCTCTGGTTCATGCTGCTTGTGTCTCCAAATATAAGTATGAATACATCCAAATACAGATATCCTTGAAGGAAATCTGCTCGGCAGTGTCCTTGCAGCACCATAGTGACCTGAAGCATACAGTCAAAACAATGCTGGACTGGCCTCAGGACAAGTCTCCTTGAGTGGCCCAGCCAAAGCCCAGACTCATTCCTCATAGAACATCTGAGCAAAGATCTGAAGATGCCAGTTCACAGATGCCCCCCTTCCATCTGTTGGATCTTTAGATGATGTTGTATAAAGAATGCAAGAAGCTGCCCAAATCCAGGTGTGCAAAGATTGCAATTGCTGTTAAACTTGCTTCTACAAAGCCTTGGCCTGAATACTTTGTAGATGCAAAGATAAATTAGGGATTTCAGTTTTTTTTTATTTATTTGTTTGTTTGATAATTTATTGCAAAGTTGTTTATAGTATGCCATCATGGTTTAGTGTGTAGGACTCAGTGTTTGTGTGTGTCTATATACAGCTGGGTGGAAAGGAGACCTTGTTAGATAGTTTGGCTGTTTGAGTTTGGGGCTTGCTTTATTTTTTCCACTAGTGTATTTCAAGTTTCCATCACTCAGTGATTAAAACAAAATTAAACATTTTTCAATATTTCAGGCTTTCACCTGCCTGTTTCTGTCCTCTCAACTCCAAAACACAGTGTGTACACTGATCAGCCATAGTAGTAAAAAAACCCAAAAGTCCAATATTTCTAGGACAGATTAAGATCTGGAGATTTAAGAGGCTGAATCAACACCTTTGATTCAACAAACTTTGCCTGCTAAGCCCCATACACGGCAGACTGTGATGCACTGGGTGTTTTGATACCTTCCTATTATAGCCAGCAGTGAATCTGTGCTACATTGGTTTTTCTGTGGGTTCAGATGTGATGGGCTAGCCTTTGCTCCCTACAGGCATAAATGTGCCTTATGTGACCATGATTATGTCACCAGTTTACTGATATATAATTGATAATCAACAATAGTCTCCTGGTGGTGGTGTTAGTATTGTGGCTGATCAGTGGTTAGTAAATCCAAAAAAAAGTAGATTCAGTTGAATAATTTATCTAATTAATTGGGAACATACAGTGCATCCGGAAAGTATTCACAGCGCATCTAAAATGGATTAAATTAATATTTTTTTCTCAGAATTCTATACACAACACCCCATAATTACAACATGAAAAAAGTTTACGTGAGATTTTTGCAAATTTATTAAAAATAAAAAAATTGAGAAAGCACATGTACATAAGTATTCACAGCCTTTGCAAAA
>JAOVVB010000037.1:21764617-21781958 GCA_028570985.1 Heterobranchus longifilis | reverse complement strand
AATTTTGCAAAGGCTGTGAATACTTATGTACATGTGCTTTCTCAATTTTTTTATTTTTAATAAATTTGCAAAAATCTTAAGTAAACTTTTTTCACGCTGTCATTATGGCGTGTTGTGTGTAGAATTCGGAGAAAAAAAAAGAATTTAATCCATTTTAGATGCGCTGTGACATAACAAAATGTGGAAAAAGGGATGCGCTGTGAATACTTTCCGGATGCACTGTATAATTCATCATTCCTTAAATTTGTAGCACAATAAGGAGTGTAAAAAGCGGAGAAGTCTGAAGACTTTTCATACTTATTTTGCATAAATACACTTTTGTATACAAAGGTTTGTGGACACTTGACATAACACATAACATATTTTCTTTTAAGCAAACGGCAGAATTGCTTACTTTTTGTCATTCCAAAAACCTCCAAAGACTTTTATGGGAAGTCTTTTGAATAGATTTTGAAATGTGGCTGTGGGGATTGTTCTTTTAGCCACTAGAACATTAGTGAGATGAGGAACTGATGTTAGGACAGAGTGCCTAATAGACAGTCAGCATTCTAGTTCATCCCAAAGGTATTCAGTGGGCGTGAGTTTGACAGGCCAGTTAAGGTCTTCCACTACAACCTTGGTGAACCATATCAATATGGACCTTGCTGTGTGCACTGGAGCATGCTCATGTAGTTCTAGAAAAATTTAAATACATCAGCATGCAAAGATATCCTGTAAAATTGCGTTCTTTTAACATTGTGTCAACAAATAAGGAAAGGCAAATACCATTTGCCCATTTGTCCATGCAAGTGTAAAGTATGAAAAATGAAGTGGACAGTGAGTTAACATCCATAATGTATGAGCTGTGACTTTCTGTGATTGATGTGAAAAACCTTGCTGGTGTGTTATACGTGGATCACTGTTTATTGTGATAGATATTCTGTAGAAGTATTATAAAGCCTGATGTCATCTGGCAAAAATGGACCCTCTCCCCAACCGCGCCTTGAACACATATGTTTAATGAGCATGTGGCTAATGGTGTTTCTGCATCACTGATAATAATGGCAGACTCATTTCAGATGTTGTACAATTAGACTGTTTTTACTGTCTTTGTTGGGTCAAGGAATCAGCTCATTGAAAGGATTTCCCAGAGGACAGCATAGAAATGTACACTGGCCACAATAAACTGATAATATAACCCAAGTAGCCTGTTGTTCCCAAGGAAAGACCTGATTCTCCCTCACAAGAATAACAATGTTATTGTTGTCAGTCCAGTGTAGTCATATTTTTCTTTTTTATAGTACACTTTCTATACAGTACAGTGTTCCTTGCAGAAGTCTAGATTTGTGCATGTATTTTATTTTTGGTAAAAATATTGTTAACTATGTTTGTTTTATGACTTCTGCATTATTGTGTCAGTACAAAAAACATTACTTTTCCCACAGAAGATGAAATGTTACTGAAAGAATGTTTGTATGTCAGTAAAGAAAGCAATATATTATGTACCAGACTACTTATCACACAAAATACATAATGGGGCTGCTGAGTATTGCATGCACTAAAACAGAAGTGGATGCAACAGTCAGAGTCAGAGAAGAAATGTGGTAGATTCTTCCAGATAGATTAAAAACTTCTTATACAAATTTCCTTATAAAACTGCGCAAATTGTACCTTATATATATATATATATATGTATGTGTGTTTATAGATGCCAACTACTGCTCCTGATACATGTGAACCAGATTCTTTGACCACCCCAGCAGCCCCCGAGACTCGTGCCCCAACCACCCCCAACTCCTTCTACAATACTGCCCCCTGCCTGCCACCTTACACTGCCTACGACCTCCAGGTAACCAGCATTTCCTTTGCACCATCTGAAGGTTGCCGCAATGTTGAGCAAGTTTGCTTAGAAGAAGTACTTACATTAGCCTACAAACAACTACTATCTGCCATCTAGTGGCTGGCTGAAGTTTTAATCCTGACTATTCCTATGTTAGTGACAAGCCAAGCTTACCTTTTCATGTTATTTATTTTCAGAAATGGTGCCCTTTTCAATATTGTGGTTGAAATTGATATCTTCAATAATTAAATAGGCCTGGTTAAAGATAATTGACATTTTTGGACATGACATTTAAGGCTTTGCAACATGCACCTGAAGCTATTTTGTTGTAACTGTTCCAACAGACCCTCAGAAGACTGTTCTATGCAGTTTTTGCAACATTTAGCTAATTTTCATGTTTAAGGTAGCTCATTGTACTGATATTATAACTGTAAATCCAAGGTGAATGAAATAAAAATTACAAATTAAGGCAGATAACACTAGCCAGTTTTCATACCAATTTTTTTTGACATTAGCGAACACGTAATGTAGCTTGGCAAGGTTCCTCCTTTAAAAAAACAAACAAAAAAAACACTTCATTGACAGAACGAGCAGGGCATAAAAGAGTGTACTTTTTCACTCATATGATAGCTTCCTGGAGGTGTCAAGCTCATGTGTTTTTTTTCCTCAAAAATATGTTTAATGTATGGTTAACTGCTGTTTATCAGTATATTTTTAGTTGATGCATTACATTTTATTTAAAATTACCTCTAATTACAGTACTGTACTTTGATTGTCATGTTAGCCACTATCAGCCAGTTTTTTCATTTGGGTTTGAAAGTAAAGGAAAGGAAGCCAAAAAAAAAAGAAGAAAAGGAAATCGGTCAGTGCCATTTCACATATCCAATACGTCAATTTGCAAAGTCCTGGAGAAAAAACAAAACAAAACTGGTGTATTGAAAGCTAGTTTGTGTCTGTTCATTATACACAGTGAAATATTTCATGCCTTTTTTGTTTAATTACAGCTAACAACTCATGAAAATAAAAAATCCAGTGTCTCAAATTATATGAATATTTTTCTAAAATCAATCAAAAATGATTTACAGTACAGAAATTCAGAAAAATATGTTTATTTATGGATTCAATACTTGTTTGGGGCTCCATTAGCATGAATTACTGCATCAATGCAGCATGGCATGGAGGCGAGCATCCTGTGGTACTGCAGAGGCGCTATTGAAGACTGGGGTGCTTTGATAGCAGCCTTCAGCTCATTTGTATTGTTGAGTCAGGTGTTTCTCATCTGTGTTGACTTGATAACACTCGATTCATCAATACCACCAGATGACATAGCTCCCCAAATCACAGATTGTGGGAACTTCATGCTGGACTTCAAGCCACTTGGATTCTGTGCCTCTCCACTCTGGGATCTTGATTTCCAAATGAAATGCAAAATTTGCTTTCATCTAGAAAGAGGACTTTGGACCACTGAGTAATGGTCCAGTTCTTTTTCTCCTTAGCCCAGGTAAGATGCTTCTGAAATTGTGTCTGGTTCAGGAGTGGCTTGATACTAGGAATGCAACAGCTGTAGCCCACCCATATTCAGAAGATGCCTGTGCATGGTGGCTCTTGATGAACTGACTTCAACCTGACTCCGCTCCTTGTGAAGCTCTCACAAGTTTTTGAATTGGTTTTGCTTGACAATCTTCTTAAGGCTGCAGTCATCCCTGTTGCTTGTTGCACCTTTCCCTAAAGGATCAAACTGCTCCCTGTTAAGTACCATTCTTTTACTTTGGTTATTAAACTGAGGTGGAAACTTCTTGAATGTCTGGATGTGATGCAGTCCTGCTATATTGTTTTACCAGTGAAAATATTATTTCAAGTCAGTTTTATTCTGGTGCCATCCGTATTTATGTATGCAGCAGATAAAAATATTGTACTTAAAGGCCGGTAAGGCAGTATTTTGGTTCTGTAGACTCGTATTTAGATTTTTACAATTCAGATTCTATACTGAAACATTGTATACCAACGAATAAAGAAAGTATGTTAATAATCTTTGTTATTTCAGGTCACCAACATGTTCCCTGACTCTTCTGGCCTATCTGATGACTCGCAGTCTGGAGCTAGTCACATGTGGCCCACGATGATCCCACCACGCTATTCTCCTCCTTATTACCCACCTGATGATAAACCCCCACCATACAGTCCATAAGGGACACTGCAGAGAATCATAATACCACTGACATTATGCCCTAGGTGTTAATGGGTAAAGTGTATACATACTTAAAAAAAAAAAAACAGTTTCTGCTGCTGTGGAAGTCACTGCACAGGTTGTCATGCCATGATGTGACATTTGCTGAATGGAAGCAGATCACAACTGCAGTAAAAATCCAGGATGTCCATCTCTACAGAGCAGTTCTATAGTTCTACACAGTGAGATCTCTGCAGTTGTCTAGTTTAGTAACCTAGGCAGCCTCACAACCTCATTCTATAACTACCATCAAGACTGTTCACAGATATGCCTTAAAAGTGTAATTATGCTCCTGTCATGAGTCTTGTCTGTGAGCTGATCGGACACAGTGACTGACCACCAATGCGTCTCGCTCACTGTATTAAGTGAACGTTTTCAAAGTGGAACAGTGTGTGCTGTTCGGTTTTGTGTCACCTCAGCCAAAGAGGAACAAGGAGTCTTGTGTGTATTGTCTTGTTCATTTGCACTTTATTGTACCTGAATATAACTAAAAGGTCAAGCTACTTAATCTTTCCGTGTCAATTTGGGCAGCTAGTAATAAGCTTGTGGAGCCCTAAGCATACTTCAAATATTCTGTCAAAGCAGGATGCAACACGTAAAACATGGTCAATTTATTTACCGCCTCACAAAGCTACAAATAACATTAATTTTAAATCGATTTGATGACATACAGTTATCATATCATATATTGTTTAATTACCTGTAAATATCTTTTTCCTGCTTTGTGAATAATCCTAATACAGTGACAACACAGAGGAAAAAGACTGTAACTAGAACATGCAGATAGATCCTGATGTCTCAGGTTTGTAAATATGGTTTTTCATCACTCGTAGAAAGGAGATGACACCAAATATTTCATAACGTTATGTAGCAACATGAGATACACTTTCCATGGGAAAACCAACTAGTTAAAAAAGGTTGTTACTGCAGTGAGAATATAAACAACAAATAATCTGTATACTTAAGCTGTTTATGTATGACCTAGAATTACATGTTTGAGGTACAGGAACAGATCATACTGCCTATTCTTAGTATACATTTACTCATATCTTAAAAGGTTTCTATTCACTGTGGTTAGTGATGAGTCTGTAGCTTTATATGTACTTGATTTTTTTTATTTATTTTAAGCAAATGTACAAATCTGTAAATGGCAAAAAAATGAACAGGAATCACATGCAGTTCACATACAGTTCTGTGTCTGTTTAAAATATATTTTGTGTGTGTAAATCTTATGGTTGTACTGCAGACTTGGATTTGGTGGTTTGAAACAAAAACAGAGAATGTAGACCACGACCTTCTGTATACTCAGTCATCAGATTAGCTATATTAGTAAACCTAGTAGCTCAGCTAGACGCCACCATGAAGAAAAGAATGCTGTAGAATAATGTTCATGTAATTGACAACCAAGAGAAATAAGTACTCAAGTTTTATTTTACGTTGTACAGTACTAAGACCTAATAAATACGGTTAAAAATAGAAACAGCTAAATGGTCTTTAGTAGTACAAATATTTGTTAACACGCAAGCTTAACAAATGTTAAGCGCACTCACTTTCTGACTGCAGCAATATTGAGTCATATGATCATCCTAACCTTCCAAACCATTACCTACTATCTAGAGTACAGCGGAATACATACATGTACAGTATATGTAAGAAGGGAATACAGAAAAAAACATGGAAAAACAACCAGCAGAAAGTTATCCATTACTCCTCCAGTTACACTTAGATAATGGGCTGCTAAATAGAGGCTTACCAATTTTACTTCATTAATTCACAATAATTCATGTTTACACTCTTGGTAGGAATGACCACAATAAGCCTTATATGGCCAGCATATAAATATAAATGTACAATTATACAAGTGCAATCTGCTAAATAATGGACACATTACTAACATTCACAAATGTCTTACATCCTCCTCTGCACTCAAATCATAAATACAAAAGTGGCTGCTTTATGCTAGACAAGAAAACCTAGAGAATAATACAAAATAAAATGGTCTCCACAATGGAAAAAATGTATTATTGTTTTATAATCTGTTTAGACGATTATCATGAAAGTCCTGAAACATTACAACAATTTCATTCACAGAATGCTTAAATATCCCTAGCACTGAAGTGTAATAATGAACCTTTTGCCCATTTGTCCATGTTTTCTGTGGTGGCTTTGTATTACTTGGTCATTTTTAGACTTTGTATAAATGGTGTTCTCTCAGACTCATTATCAAGTTACTCAATCTAAACCAAAGTTCCTCGGAGCTAGCAATACTGCAAAACTGTTGAACATGTTTAATGTGTAAATGAAATGCACAATGCTAACTATGCCATCATACAAATGGAACTAAAGTGAACATCTGTATTCCTTTCCCTTTTCATTACCATAC
Organism: Heterobranchus longifilis; assembly: GCA_028570985.1. Classification (NCBI taxonomy): domain Eukaryota; kingdom Metazoa; phylum Chordata; class Actinopteri; order Siluriformes; family Clariidae; genus Heterobranchus; species Heterobranchus longifilis. The sequence continues at coordinate 21,775,529 of JAOVVB010000037.1, read as the reverse complement.
CATACCATTCATCATCTTTTCCCAGCGATTCGGCACTTTCACTAATTAAAGATAAAATATGAAGTGCTTTGATTGTTTCCTTGACATCATTTAGTTCTGACATACTACAGAAAACATGGCTGATTCACATGGTTTGGAACAAAGTAATCCACAATCTCAGGAAAAACAGCATCCCTCACTTACCACTGTCTTGAAACTACCGTTTTTGTTTATGCTTTCATCAAGTGTACCTTTACAAGGCAAAAGTTTAAAGAAATTAGTTGCATGAGAAACACTGCCAAGATTTAGACAAGCATCAGACAAAGGTAATTAAGAGCTACTAAAGAATTTCAAGCACATTTGACAAAACATATTTAAGGTTTTCAGTTAACTTATTAACCTTTCCAGTTGACTGAAATTAAGAACATATTTCAACTTTGAAACCTGTAACATTAAAAGGCACCATAGCACTCAGAATTGTGAACATGTCCGCTCAGTATGTTTCTGGTATAACAAATTCAAACTCTGTTGTGTTCTCTACATTCATTTGGTTTGTGGGTTGAGGAGGGGGTTCTGGTTGTGCATGAGCCTCTGGTCGATTGTGAGCATCGGGCTCGATGAAGATATCATCCCAGTTCAACATTTTGCTCTGGCTGGACGGAAGTTCCTGGTTTGGAAAGTGTGGCCTGGCAGGATCAACGTTCTGCACAATCCCATTTTCGCTAATAAGCGGAATCCCACCAGTCTCACCTGAGACAAAAGAGTACGGCTTGAACTGCAGTGTTTTGCATGGAAGTAAGCGGTACAGGTTATTGTCCGTGTCGTCTTTCTCCTTCCTGCCTGAAGGGTCTTGATTGTGCATTTGCTTGCAGTGTGATGACAACAATTGGTAGTTAAGGAACATTTCATTACATATTAAACACTGATATCTTCTCTCACCAGTGTGAGTGATTTCATGTTTGGTTCTGTATTCAGCCAGGGCAAATACCTTGTCACAGTAACGACATGGGTACTTCCTCTCCCATGAGTGCGTGTTAAAGTGTCGCCTTAGGCTTGTCAGGCACACATAGGGACGCTTGCACACAACACACACATAAAATGTCTTCCCATCCATAATAAGTTCATAATGATCCTCCTGCTCCGATTTACCTTTTTTCTTACCTCGTGATGAGCCAGCAGTCGGATTGCTTGCACCACCATGCACAGGGGATTGCAATTTTCGTCCAGGGGCTGTTCGAGGTTCTCCTTCACCTGAGTACTCTTTGACAGGAACAATATCGTAGGTGTTCTCCCCTATGTTGGCATAAACCTTGCATCCTGATGAAAGTGAATCAATTTCTGAAGCTTTGTCTAAGGTAATAGTCTTCTTAGTCAAAGCAGCATCTAGCCCAGTTCCATTATTAGGACTGAAGGCTGACCTCACATCTGACAGTCTGATTTTGCCTGGTTGATCTGGTGACTGCTCCAATAAAATCTTCTTCTTCTGAACTCCAAGCACTTCACTGGGTTCCAGGGGTTGTGTGGTGTTTAGAGAGTCAGGGGTTAGGCTGTTTACGTGAACAGGGGTAGAGGGTGCAGTCTGTGTGGAGGATCTTTCATCAGAGACCATAACAGCATCACTGGTGTTTGGGGACATGGGGACAGCTGGAGGGACGGCATGGACTTGTGGATTGTCTAGGAATTTCTCTGGCACTTCACCTACTGGAGGAAGTTTGTTGTCCGCAAGTTGGGTTTTTGCCTTTTCAGGATTCAGTTCTTCCTCGTTTGTGCCTTTTTGTCTTTTAGACTCTGGTTCTTCGTTCAGATCTAAAACACGAGACTGCTTCATCTTTAGAGCTTTCGGCACTTCCAACTCTGAGACAAAAAGAACATCGTCGTTATCTGGATCATCTCTGTCAACACTGCCACTTACCATTTTGAATTCCTCAGCAGATAAAGAAAATGACTCTGTAATAATGGGCAGATACTCCTCTCCGGCTTCATTTTTCTCATTGGTATTAACGTTACTGGTTTCTCCATCTTTTGACAAACCAGGCAGCCCCTTGACTTGTGAAAGAGGGGTCGCAAGATTGGCAATGAACTTGACTCCTAGGATCTGGCCTGCGCTGATAAGATCTTCAAGCTTGTCGGAGCGAATCCGGTGGATTTTTGAGGTGTATATATAATTCAGGATTTCTTCAAATATGTCTGCCTTGATAAAATTCAGCTCGATTACTTGTCCCGCGACGGAAAAAAGCTGCCGAAAGTAAGTGCTAGACGCTGACAGCATCGTCTTGTGTGCCCTGAACTTGCGGTCTTGTACGATTATGGTCACGTCGCAGAATAATCCGTTGTTTCGCTGCTCACTGATGGCCTCCAGCAGTGATACGGGAAACTGGGTGTCAGTCACAGATATCAGCTTTAACTTCGACATCCCTGTGGGAAGAGTGGTGGGAGCTTGGTGAGCATGGACAAACATCCACAAACAAATGTTTTATTACAGATAATATATTAATATTTTTAGAATATAATGATTAGAAATAACGTTTGCTTATGCCACATGCTTAAATGAGACAGTTTTCAGCAGTCAGATTGAACACTGTATTCACGCAAAGCCACAGACAATGTTATTGTTTGACAATAAAACGTGTACAAATGTAAGTATATTCTTGTGTAAACTCTGAAATACATCTTTATTACTGTACTTGAGTTAACGGAAACCCTCAGGGTCTGATCTCCGTTTGTGCAGACCTTTAGCTGACAAGCTAACCTGATTAGAAAGCAACAACAAAAAAGAGAGACAGAAGTAATGCATAACGTGCAAGTCGTGTAGTTACAAGTCGGGTCGCTAATCATTCAGGAAGTGCAGCATTGATAAGCGGATATTTTCAATGCGTGTTACAAATTATTTCGCGAAAGCATACAAATCACAGTATAATACTGAAAGAAGCAAAAAAAAAAAAAAAAAACTGAATTGGCTAGGTATCACTGAACGCTCAAATCCCCTCCATTAGCTCGGCGCCAGGTTGCGGCCTACGACGCTAGCACAGCTAACCAACCTAGCTAGCAGGGTGTGAAATGCCAAGCTAGCTAGGTTGACTTAGCTGTCACGTTAATTTATAACGCAAAAAAGCATAAAATCTCTATAAAATATTAATCTTTACACTTTGCGTTCATTATGTACCTGCAGTGCGAAGCGTTTGTATCCAGGCTTTTGTTTTTGAAGTAATATTTTTGAACAAAACAATGCCGGTTTCTGGCAGCAGACAACAAAAAGTCTGTTGTTAGAGATGAAGGAAGGCTGCGACTCTCCGTATAACCAACAGGAGTCGCAAAAACAGCGGGTACGTGCGTGCTAAACTCATCCTGCAGGCAGTGAATAATGATGAGCAGTAATCATGTACAGCATCACTCCCGTGCGGGTCATAGTCACACGCGCTTCAACGAACCAGTGCATCTAATACGTTCACACGTTGGTAGTTTAGCTGCACTGAACGTCACTTTTACACCCATTACCAGCAACAGGACCAAATATTTGGCATCGGAATCGAAAACTATTGCATCAGTACGATTTACCGTGAGTGTACTTCAATCTAAAACCTTTTTTTTCTTAAGCCTCACAGCATGTTATGACACCCTCTTGACGCAACCACCCGCGTGCTTTTGTTTTCGATGAGGGTTGCCAGGTCTATGCGGAAAAGGCACCCAAAAACAGCTCCTTTAACTGCACCTCCAGAATGTCTTCATATGTAAATGGTGGAAGCTTCATGCTTTAACGTCTTTTTTTGTTGTTGCATGGAGCCAGCCATAGTTCTATAATTCTATAATTGTGTTAAAATACTTCTCTGTGTGTAGAGAAGTATCCAACATACTTTAGAATCTCTACAGAGAAGTATTTTATCAAAACTATGGAAGTATATTATTATAGAACTATAGAAGGTATAAAATACCCCAAAAAGCACTCCTAAACCTTGTGGAAAGGCTTCCCAGAAGAGTCGAAGCTGTTATACCTGCAAAGGGTGGGCCAACACATGCTACATGCTACCATTACCTGCGAATGAAGTTTGTGGTCAACTCCGTGCTGTTCCTCACTCTGCTCCAATTTGTCAGCTTTTAATTCTGCCTGTCGTATTCGCTGCCTACTGTTACATTTAGTGAGGACCACCTGTGACACGCTCACAAAATGGCATAAAAGTGATGATGTCATTGATGACGCTGCTTATTGTTTTATTACTTAAGGAACACCTGTGACATGTATGTGATAGAATACCTAAATGTGCAACAAACACCGGCCACCCAAATACTGGGGACAGGCCAAACAGAATTTCTGGTTTACATAAACAGGAACGCTCCACTGGGCACCCAGTTGTTGATGACGCTGCCTACTGTTACATTCGGTGAGGAATGTCTGTGGCACACTCGCGCTATGATATAAAAGTTGATAATGATGCTGGCTACTGCCTGTACAGACATCGCCCGCCCACCTAGACAAACAAACAAAAAAAATTGGTTTTATCTACTATATATATATATATATATATATATATACACACACACACATCACTTTAAGTAATGACCTATCCGGATCCAGAGCCCAGTCCAACTAAAAATCTCTTTGCCAAATCAAGATCTCCCACACTGATAGATTTTTGCTTTCAAAACTAAGTGGTGTAATACAATCAACTGGCACTTAAACAAAGTATTATGTTAAGAGTCTACACAATAATACAATTAGAATATTGGAATTTTTTAACCAATTTTTTTTTCCTGAGTCCTACTTTGCAATTTTGCAAAGAAGATGATTGAACATAATTTATCTTAATGTTTAACAGGACATGTAGATGTTTTGTATGTACTGTATTAAAATAAGAATAATCAGAATGTTGCTAACATGGATGCTGATGTATCCCCTTTAGCGGCTCTAACACATATCACAAAAGGGTTACATTCAGGAAGGACTACCAATTGAGCCAATCATTTGTTTTACGTAGGTCAGGGAAACCACTAAGGCCCAGGTTCAATTCCAACCCAATTCCCAAACCCAGCCAGTTGGTGCACTGCCAGTCCCAAGCCCTGATAAAATGGGAGAGTTGTGTCAGGAAGTGTAGTCAGCATAAAACCTGTTCCAAGTTGTTGCGCGGATTGGATTGTCCACTGTGTTGACCCCTCGACAGGAACAGCATTAAAGCACAATGACAGCAGGATGCTTATAAATACTCATTGACCAATATTGAAGATCTGATTGTATTTGAAAATGTAAGCATTGTGTGAAAATGAGCATAAAGTATTGTATTGTATTGAACCTGAGGTGCACACCAGTGCTGAAACAAAGCATACTGTGGGAAGCTACAAAGACTACAGAGCGTCAACAATAGGGTTGCCAAATATTGGTAAAAGCAACCCTTCAATTTCAGATCAGAAAGTAATTCTCAGTTTCCTGACATTGCCTTTGATGTTTGAAAAAAAAAAACAAGATGTCTGAAAGATGTCCCAAACTTTAAAAAAGAAAAAAAAAAAGGATTTGTCAAATTAAATACATTAAACAGGGTTAAATTTTATGTGCCTAAAAACATCTTAGGCATACATCAAGAATATTGCAACTCAAATTAGCAATATAGTAATACAATGTAATAAAATGTATGTTCCTACCTTGAAATAAAAACGTGTAATATTCATCAATAAACTGATAGTCAAGATCGTTACGGCGATCCTGACCCGACCGGATCCTGTTTGTCATGTCAATGTTGACAGAAAAGCAAGACTTCGGCATCTTCTGTCAGTGTACATTATGTCACATATGTGGTGATGATATCACGATCCTAGCTCTGTGTAGCTACCATATCTTTTTTGTGCCAAGGATTAGGCAGCTGATTGAAGTCAGACCGTGCCATTTCTTAAACTAGGATGCTGTGTATTTTGACTGTGTTTTGTTCCGCCACGCGTAGCATCTTTTGTGTGTTATTTTATATGAAGAAGTGAGACAAGAGCGCCCACACTAAAGAGCGACACCATCACGACGCTGTGAGTTGAAAAATCCATCATTTTCAGAAGGCCGCAGGTGCATCGCAGGTCATGTGACAAGAACAAATCAATCAGCCTTACTCTTTTTGTCCTCCTGGATCAGTTGGTGAAATTCTCCCTGTGATGAGAAGCACCACGAAGGAGCACAAGTTCGCGAGCAGTTTGGAAAGAAGGAGAAAGCGGCATGACTGGACTATTCCACACGTTTTTAGACATGATGTGTGAATCATATAACTTTTATTTCAAAATTATTTTGAAGCACTTGCTTTAAAGTTAGTGTTATCTGATTGCAGTCAGTCACATCTTTTTCCATTAGGTTTGAATGTATTTGGTCTTAGACTGCATTAAATTGAATGCACGCTGCTTGTAAGTTATAAGCAAAAATTTTTTCTTGCATTTGCTTATCACCAATTGTTCAGGACCTTTTGACCCTGGATATAAATCAGATCCAGACCTTTGAATACTGTATTATGTTTGAGAACCCCTGGCCTATGCTTTCTCAGGTTGGTGACTGTCATTGATGAGGGAGTGCCCAAAAATAGTTGGAACCTAAATTGGAGAAAATCAGTGAAAAAATAATAAGTGATTTTTACTGTCCTAGTATTACATTAGATTTTCACCTTTTTTTTGTACTTCCTTTCCTGTAATCATGTGATCATTAATTGAATATGATGAAAAAATGTTTATTTGAATACTATGCATAAAGTTTTTGTCTACATGTAACTGATTGGGTGACTGCTCGCCATGACAGTCAGACAGTCACATCACTGTTCGCTGACCTGCTTGAAAGGTGCTGAAGGGACAGCGGCACTTTAGCAGCCACAGTGTTGCCTCCCACTCTCACTCACATTCCTACAACAAAAGGCAAAATCTGTTTAAATTTGAATTATGAATGTTCACATCTGATACAGGCCACCTTCATTGTTAGTACCCGTCTTTGACAGGTAAAGAGTTTGTAGAAATGGGTAAAAGGTTAAAGCTAAAAATAAGCTGATCAGCTTTAATGTAATCAGTGATATTATTTTTTCAGGTTGTAGCCCACATATGTGCCTGCCTGTCTTTCTGTATGGCAGAACTTCTTTTAATACAAAGAAATAAAATATGTGCCTTATACAGTAGGTGCATTACGGTTGTTTGTTTGTCTGCTGCTCTGTGTATTTACTGAAGACTTTTTGTGGAAATACAGAATTTTTTTTCCTGAGACTGATTGATGGTCCTCCAATGTATCAAACGTAAAGATATTATTAAAAGAGTGAGTTCTGACCATTGTAAAGACAAAACATTTATTTTATTTTATTCATATTGAAGAAGCTACTTATTAAAAGGTGTTTTTGCTTCATCATACTCCTTTTAAGTCTCATACAGCAGGTTCAAAAATGTCTTCCAGTGGTTTTCTGCAGCGTCTCCAATTTGTCTATTTAAGCAGTGGCCTTAACAGCTTTCCGTCATTTCTTCTCATTGACTGTCAGTGAGATCAGAAACTACAGAAATTAAGCAGTTATCTTTATTTGGATCTACACACAAATTACTTTAAAATTTACTGACTGATCACTTAAGACTATTGTCTGAAATGTTTTGGGGAAAAAAAGTCAAAATGAGCTTCTAATCAAGTGTTTTCATTTTGGGGGGTGATTTTACTTTTATTCCACTACATTTCAAAGAAAAATATCAAACTTTCTACTCTAGTACATTATGTGGTAGCTGTCATTCCTTTTTAATTATGGGTGAAAAAACAAAAATGCAAATTGAAGCAAAGCAAGCACATTGATCAGTCTGCCAATCAATGTGCACTTTATTTTTGGCTGCTTTACTTTGTCCGTTGCAACTGTGTCTGCTTAGATCAGTGCAACATTTTGATCCACTACATCTCATTTGACCCAGCAGGAGCAACCCAACAGTGTGTTTAAAGTACCCGAAATAACCCAGTATTTTGACCCAGCATAAACAACCCAGGCTTTTTTTAATACTAAGTGCCTAAAAAAATGATGTCCTCTCTTGCCACTTCAACAACCATGACCTTATTTGAAGATTTCCACATTGTGGAAAAGAAGAAAGATTTGTTCATTTTCAAATGCCCCCTGTACTTCTCTGTTAAATCAAACAGGTACAGGTGAGCCCATTTTCTTTACTAGGAAATCAAATGTAAGCTTGCTACACTGCTGCAAGCTATTAAAAAATTTCTTCACTTTGTAACTTTTAGGACTGTAATAACCTTGAATTTGTTCTTTTCTAAACTCAGTCTCAGGAGAAACATCATAGATGGCCCAGACAGCTCCTTTTCTGCAGCTATCAAAGACAATCAGTGACCAGTCACTTTAATATCATCCTCCAGTGCCTAAAGAAAGTGAAATTGTTGAGGTTCCTCTACCTTGACAAAATACAGCCCCACAGGAGGCACAGACCACCATCAACCCTGTCGCAGAAGTGGAGAGTGAGCTGGAAAAGTGCTTTTCATTTAGTTATTATTTACAGAAATGAACTTGTTTGTCAGGTATTTAAGGTGCTTAATGTCCGACAAAAGATGAAAAAATGAAATAGAATTTAATTATAGAAATGTTATTGATATTGCTCTACTATTAATTTATGATTTATGATAAACATATGTATGGTATCTCCATCAAGCTATATAAGGGCATGAAACACATAACCTCACCAACAACTGGCAAATTCAGCACACAATCACTTTAACACAGCCACTTTAACACAGTCACTTTATCAAATATCATTGCACTGGTATCACATTTTACATCATAATTCTGTATAATTTATATTTATATTATATTGTATATAATTTATTTCATAGTCTTCTTAGTCTTATTTTTATTTTGTACATACCTGTTCTTCTGTTCTCCGGTCTTCTTCTCCCCAATTTTTCTCCCTTAAAAAATCTGCACAGTCTGGAGTTTGTTGCAATTGCATTTTACTACTGTCGTACTTGTACAACCATGTATGTAACAAATAAAATTCTTGAATCTTGAATCCAAGACTCAATCTGAGAACAAAAAGTGTTGTAAACGAGTCTGAAGAGGAAGAGGAGACAGGGCCATCCAGGAAGCTGTGCATATAGAAAGGCCAAGGTAAAGATCTAAGAGCATTGCTCTTGCAGCTGACCTGCTCAGTATCGTCAGTATAGCTTTTTAAAGTAAAATAGACAATTTTATTTCCCCTTTTTTTTGGCAATGTGGAATTTTCTCTACTTGTAGAAACTATACCCACACAGGAGGTCAGTCCTGTGGCAGAGGTGCAGAATGGATCACACAGGTGTTGGTGTATTCACAGAAACAAAGTGAACGTGTGCTTTTAAGTTGTTAATGTTAATTCCCTTTTCATGAAAAAAGAAACACGGAACACAATGCATGAACAATGTACTTGTGTACTGGGGTGGTTTATTGTGTTAACTGTTACAAATATTTTTGAATATGAAAACCTTCAGAGCAGAGCATTTCTAAAAGTGTATGGTGCTGCTTTAAACATATTCACAGTGACTTTTATCCAAAGACTCTCCAGATGGAGCAGATGCTAACTTAGTCCCATCCTTTTTATTATTTTATTTTAGAATCCTTATGATGAGTTTGTGTGTGCATTGTCTTGGACTCCAGCATGACAGCGACTTTAATAAAAAAAAAAACAATAAAAAAAAACAAGCAGGTCAAGACACAGAGGTGGCTAACACAGCCATGTATGTGACACGCAAGACAAACCTTTCGAACCATTCAACAACATCCTGTCACCGCAGCATCTCCAGTAGGAGATGTTAAAGATCCATCAAGGAGGAGGAGCTCATTTATGGCAAAGCCATTTCTTCAACCAGGCATGACATTTTTTTTTTTTTTGCTAGAGTGTGCCACTGTCTCAGAAATGTGAGTGCTACCACCCTAGAAAGGCAAACATTCAAAAACTGATCAACTCCTCAATAGTCCCGTAGTTTTGATCATGTGTGGTATTGTACAGCAACATGTGATCCACAGTACCTACTTCACTTTAATGATGGCTTTGTGCTCATGGTGATAGATTATTAAATTGTACTTGTGGAACATTCTTTCAAAGGAAATTGAAAACTTTTAAGAAACATTTTTTGCACCCTAAGAAGTGGATGAGCAGACTCTACCTCTGAGTACAGCCTTGCCTCGATTAACTGTGTGAATGGACTTCAGTGCAAACAGCGCCCTCTGCGGGTGAATCCAATATCACTTTTATTTATTTATTAATAAACTGTATAGTTACTGGTTGCCCTTCGATCGATTGGCACCATGTCCAGGGTGTACACCGCCTCGTGCCCTAAGCTTCCTGTGATAGGCCCCAGGCCCCACGCAAACCTGAATATAGGACAAAGCGGTTTAGACTGTGATATTAACTGGTCAGTCTATTATTGACTTATAAACAGTTCCTCCAATGAAGAAACCATAAAGCATGCATTAAAAAAACTGTTCAAACCTACAGTAGTGGAAATAGTGGGGAAAAAAAAACTTTAATCAGTGATTTAACCTTTAAGCGAGCCTGGTTACAGTGGCTAAAGAAACACTGAGATGTACTGGGCATGCATACATTTTCGTCTTTGCTTCTGCTGCTGTAAAACCAGCTTTCCTGCTATGTCAAAAAATGATGGTTTGATGTACTTGACAAAAAATTAACTTTTTGCAAATTCATTTCAAGTTTTTAATTATAGTATATTATGAATAGACACTAGAGTATATTTGTATTAGTCTATTTGTTTAATAATGCTTTAACCTGGCAAAACTGCATATACACACAATGTCAATGAGATACTATAAGTCATGCAGTATTGCTGTCATGAAATAAATTACAAAGGATAAAAAAAATAAATGAATGAACATTAATTCAAATGAGCAAAAATATAATATACTCAGCAAAAAAAGAAACGCCCCTTTTTCAGGACTGTGTATTTCAACAATAATGTTGTAAAAATCCAAAT
>JAOVVB010000037.1:21735582-21757062 GCA_028570985.1 Heterobranchus longifilis | reverse complement strand
GCACATTCCATTCACAGGAAAGGGTAGCACGCAAGGTTTTTTTGAAAAAAAAAAAATAAATTCAAATGGCCCTCACCTCTATTTTCATCAGCATTTCGCTTCAAAGAATGGTCTCTAGGCAACAAGTAGTGTAACAGTAGCATTTGATATTTTTCCCAGCAGAAGAAAATCTTAAGATGCTCAGACACAAATCTGTTAGGAGGGTTTAAAACTTTTAACTCTTAAGGACAATTTGAGAATGTCTGTACATCAGCTGAAACTCTATAGAAGTCGGGTGATGCAACAGGACAATAACCCAAAACACCAGAGAAAGTCCACAACAGAAGTCTGGAGTGGCCAAGTCAGAGCCCAGGAAAAATGGGCTAAAATTCCTCCTGAATGATGTGCAGGTCTGTTCTAAACCAGAGCTAAAGAAAGCACCTGGTTGAGGTTATGCTACTTCAAAAATTTAGGGAACATTTGGTCCCAATTTGATTTCAACGTCCCTACTAAGTGTATGTATGTATGGTTCAAGTCACTAAGTATTGGCTTAATTTTTAAGCAGTATATTTTGATTAAACCCAGTCATTTTCAATTAGCAGTCGATATTCTATTCAGTCCACTAGAATAGAAGCGTGGCTGGAAGGATTTGCCCATTAATGACCATTACGAGCAATAATAAAGTTTGGGACTGATGAGTGAGTAGGACTAGGATGCAGTTTTTGTTCCTGTTTATCCCCAAGAATATCCAGTGGGGTCAAGGTCAGGATTCTGTACAAGCCACAATTTTTTTCCGCTCAAAGACGTGCAAAACCATGTCTTTAAGGAGCTCACTTTGTAAAGAGAGATGTTGTCATGCTGAAAGGTATAGTTTACTTTTACATCACTGTCTGTAAGATTGAACTGGATGCTCATGAATAATCTTTGATTATGTGAACAATGTATATCAAGTGTTATTCAAGTGTTTGGGCTGACAAAATATGAATCTATAGACACAAAACAGGTATCATATATACATTATTTTAATAGACAGATGGTCAAAATGCACATTTCAAAACTTTTGGACAGAGGCAAGCGTATTACTTGATCTTCATTTTATGTTTTCAAGTCCCTGAAAAAACAAGAAAACAAAAATTCAGAAGGTTTTTTTTTTTTATACAGTTAAAAAATTTTTTTTGAAAGAATAAAATCTCAATTTAATTATGAATATTTACCTTTGACTGGTAATATAGTCCTGTCCCTGACACCCGCTTGTCTCTCTCCATCAAGTACCACTGATAAGGAACTCTTGCAATTCTTTTCTCCTAAATGCAAAATAAAAAAAAGTCACAAAATATAGCGATAATAAAACTTTGTTTTTACCTTGTACTACAGATAATAAATCATGCAAGAGCAGACATTCTAAGCTGATTGTATAAATTGTCTATGACTAAAGTGTTAAGAATGACACTGTTTGTGCTTAAAAACCTTTCTTGTCTTTTTGGGTTACACATGTGGATAAAGACTTGACAAACAGTGAAATCAAGCAATGATCTTAATCTTGTATACACAATGAATGATACATGGAACATTAGAGCTGGAAAGGTTAATACAGAAACAGTCACCATCTAGACTCCCATGGTGTTTTATACTCTGCATTTCATTTTCTTTTTTTTTTATCTGAGTAGAATAATTTGATCCTGCTGCCTACAGCACTCCCTTAATAATCATAATGAAGCAATTTTAGTATTCATTTAGTTTAGTTCATTAGCAGTTTTAGTTCATAGTATATGCAGAGCTCAAAAACATAACCGAAATAATATAACAGAAATAATTATTGTTTTAAGTTCAAATAGGTTTTTAAAGGAATGTGGAATAGAGTTAAACAGATGTTTCTGAGCAAATTACCAACTTGAGCAGACTATGGAGATGAATATGAAACAAGAATTGTAATTTAATGTGAGGAGCATATTAACCTGAAATCACCATGGAATGTAGATGTCCACTGCACATAACACACAAGTCTTAGCATTAATCAGGCAATAGAATAAATTGTTTTTTTCCCTTAATTTCATCAAATTAAAAGATACAGAGACAATGCAAAAAAGATGCAGAAGAATGTTTTCTTCAATGTCCCTATTCATATTATAACACACTTTACTGTCTATCTAATCACAAAATAGCCACATGACCACTACCTGCACTGTAATGTCTGAAGCAATATTTGAAGGTCTTTATGACTTTTTAATGCTCAAAAAGTCATGAAAATTAGCACAGTTTGAAATCTGCTGCCCTGGTATGTCACATTATAATACATTTCCCCTTTAAATCCATGTGACAACTGTCTTCTTGGTGAACCGGGTGGCGAGGCATAGATGCTTGGGCCCGATCATCGTTGCTTTGAAACTATAATGTATGGCCCAAGCACTGACATTTGCACTATGACATCATAGCTGTGGCCTTCAAAGAAGTTTTTGCTGCATATCTCATACACACTTGTATGTAGACATGTAAAACCCGGTACACATTTAGATCTCTTAGAGACCAACAATTATCGCTAGGCATGTCATGGGTTCTTTTTTTTTTTTTTTTTTTAAACAACGATACAGTGGAACCTTGCATTATGAGCATAATTCATTCCAGAAAATGCCATACCTCCTTCCTCTTTTGAAAACTGTAATGTTTTGAATTTAATCCTGGGTTTTTTCACTTGCCAAATAAACCTGGAAATGATCTTATCTAATTCAGACCAGTGTTTTGAGAGAATTTCTACAGGGAGAGCTTGAAACAGATAGAGATACTGTGGAAGGATGCTCATCTTTATCAAGTCAATTCTATGACTGAGGCCAAGGAAAGAGATGGCATTCTATCTATGAACATCATCTTTGGTTTTTGTTAACAGTGGGTCAACATTTCTCTGCTAGCGTCGAAATTTCTTTCGTTAAGTGTATTCCCAAATATTTCAGTGAATTCTGATGCCAATTAAGTTGGAATTTATCTCTAAAATATTTTGGAGGTGTATAATTCAAAGTCAAAGCTTGCGTTTTTTGTATATTTAATTTATATCCTGCATATCTGCCAATTTTTTCTAGAAGATTCATTAATTCAGGAAATGAGTTAGTGGGTTTACTTAAATAAATCAAAATATCATTAGCATATAAGGCCAATTTGTGATCTTCTCCATCAATACTGATGCCTTTGATGTTTTCAGTTTGCCTTATCTATTGTGCGAGAGGCTCTATGAAGAGCGCAAAAAGTAATGGTGAAATTGGGCATCCCTATCTTGATCCATGTTCTAAGATAATGGTATCTAAAAGGTACCCATTTAATTTTATTCAGGCAGATGGTTTATTATATATCGTGCAGATGATCCTTACAATAATGTTGTGTATGCCAAATCTTTCAAGAGCTTTATATAGGAAAGACCAACTTACGGAATCAAAAGCCTTCTCCGCATCTAAACTAATTAAAAGGGCTTCCAGTCCATCTTGTCGAATATGACTTAATATCTGCAGAGATCGTCTAATATTATCATGAGTTTGTCTCTGAGAGATAAACCCAGTCTGATTGTTATGTATTAATTGTGGGAGAATCTTTTCTAGTCTTCCAGCTTGTATATAGTTTGTAATCGACGTTCAGGATCAAAATTGGTCTGTATAAATTGCATTGAAATTTATCTTTTCCTTCTTTTGAGATAATTGAGATGACTGCCTCGCTTCATGATGGAGGCATTTTGGCCTCCTTTAAAGATGTATTGCAAGCCCGAAGAAGACTTGGTATTAATTCAGATCGAAAAGTCTTATACCACTCTGACGTAAAGCCATCAGGGCCAGGAGACTTATTCGTCTTGAGCCTGGAGATGCAGTTGTGTATACAGTAAGTTGAATTTTTTTTTTAAAGTTTTTTTTGTATTTCATTTTGTTTATATTTTATGTTTTTAGAGTTTAAATCCCTTATTTTATATATTGTATTATCTGTTTGTTTCTGTAGCTTCCTTGCCAAAAGTCTAGTTGATTTTGAGCCTGAATTATTCGTTAATATTATCTTTTTTTCAATTCCTTGAGAGTATATTATATTTATTTCATTTCTAATTTCCTTTACCTTAATCATCAGGTTTGATTTTTGTTACTTTTTGTGTTGTCTCTCAAGATCTTTTAGTTCGTTATTGAGATTTGTTAGTCTTAATTGCTTTAATTTCTTTTCATAGGTACAAAAGAATATAATTTTGCCCCTAATGACCGGTTTTAAAGCATCCCATACTATGGTTTTAACTATGGAGTTAACTTCCCTATTATCGTTTTCTTCAAGGAATATTCTTATATCTTTTTTAATACGTGTTTGAAATTGTTGGCTATTAAGAATGTTTGTATTTAACCTCCACTGTGTTGTTCCAGGATTGTCTCCGATATGTATAGTGCAAGAGAGAGAGAGGCGCATGATCAGACAAATCAATAGATCCTATATCGCAGCTTTGTGTTCTATGGCAATCTCGCTTTAGTACAAAAAAATAGTTTTTCCTTGAGTATATGTCATGAGGGCACGAGTAAAAGGTATAGTCCCAACCTGATGGATAAAAATCTTTCCAAAGATCTAGTATACCCAGCTCTGCCATTAGAACATTAATTTTCCTATGTAATGAAGTGGTTTTTTGATAAATCTAATTTTGGGTTAAGATGGATATTCCAGTCTCCACCACATAGACAATTCTTTTGGTTCCTATCAAGTCAAATATTTTCCTATAAAAAGCAAAATCAGTTCCAAGGGGGCATAAATATTACATAGTTATGATAGTGTCATCTATTTTCCCTGAAATTATTAAATATCTGCCTTTCTTATCTGAGATTTCTGAGAGGTAATCAAATGATAATTGTTGTGATATTAAATTGCTACTCCTCTTCTATGGCCTGACTTATAGGAGTAATAGACCTTAGAGAATTCCATCCTCTTTAGTTTTTCATGTTCTACAGGAGTGAGATGCATTTCTTGTAGGAGCACAATCTCTGCATTTTCTCTTTTCATTTTTAACAGTATTTGACTTCTCTTAACTGGGTTCAAAATACCATTCACATGATATGTAGTAACTTTAAGTATGTGCTTATCCATAGTCTTATGGATAAGCAATCTCATAGCCAATAGAAATATATATACTCCTCCTAGAGGATTTATAGGATTTCCACCATACCAGGCCAATATGATACCAAGACATATATGATGCAAAACTGCAAAGGAATTCTTGATACTGTATCTCAAGTAGTCCAGAGGTGATGAGGCCTTAAAATTGTAGCAAAAAGTGGCTAATAACTTCCTTGTATAAAATTATATATTTATCTATATTATGTCACAATGGTGCTTGGGTCCAATCATCATTGCTTTTCAGATTTAAGGTCTAGGCTACATTAGAAACTTGAGTTAAAATCCCAGGACTGGGCCACTGAACCCTACAGCAATCCCCTTTAGCCCTCAACTTCTGTACGTCTGAATTGTATTGTTATCTCGAGCGCGCTTGGCTTTGGATAAAGTTGTTGCTAACTTACAAGTAAACAAGACTCCAACTGTAAGCACTCACCTTCCCTCCGTTAGTGAATTTATGTATGTGAGTAGTCGCCAGTCCAGGAATGATCAAACAAACCGTCATTACAGCAAACCCAGGCAGTATTTCATACCACATGATGAAGGTAAAATGTGATTAGGCTGCAGTTTAATGCGAAACTTGTGTTACTGTACTAATGAAAAGATTAACTGCAAGTCCTCTCCCCTGTTTTGACCAAAATGTCTGCTACGTTGACGGTCATGGCTCGACTTCCGCTAGACGGGTCTACACTTCCGGTTTGCAAACGGCGCCATAATTTTTCAGCTCCCTCTTGTGGTGAGTTCAACGAGATTTAACGTATATAAAAATCTAAGAAATGAGGAAATGAAAAAAAATAGTAACTTAAATAAATATAAAAATGTACTGTTGGAAAAAAGAATGTGTTTTTGTTGTTGGACAGAAGCACCACTAGCTGTTGGTAGGTCGGAGAGCACGCAGCCAATCAGGAGCGTGTGTTTGTGTTGCCGAGAAAGTTAGCTGAACTCCGCACAGCTTAACAGCTTTCTGAGTCAATGCTTGACTTGCAGTTTGAAACATGAAGGAAGACAAGGAAAATACGCGGCCCAGAGAGAAGAAAGTGGAGATAAAATGTAAAGAAAACGAGAAAACAGAGAAGGCAAATAAAGAGAAGAAGGAGACCATGACAAAGGTAGCTAACGTTAGTGTGTTTATATTATAGCTCACAGCTACATAACGAGCAGTTCGCTTCCTAGCTTCGTACAGCAGAGAGCTGTACAACAAAATAAAATTAAATATTCTCATCAGCATCACACTTTTGTACGGTGTCTGCTGTTTAAACTGGCAGAAATGTAGAGTTTTTTTTTATAGTTCGTTCATTACTTTCTTCTAAGTTATCACCGTGTGTTGAGCTGCTGCTAACAGTTAGCATGTACACTAACCCTGAGCTCTGAAACACCAGTGTTGCGGAATGAAGGATATACAGCTTCATACATATATTAATTTAACTATACTCATTTATTTTCCCTTATTGAAACAACTAGATAATTTAGTAATTGACTGTAGCGATAACAACGAATTAAGAATAAAGCCTAAGAGAGCGAGAGCTAGCTAGCTCTTGGCTAACCCGTATGTTCTGTTGTCATTACTGCCTTGTTGTTTTGGTTCCCGAGACACCAGTGCTGCGGGGGTCCAAAACGTGCAAAATTAACTGTTTTTTTTTTTTTTCAAAATAGGTTTACATGCATTTATATAAAAGACAACGAACTGCAGTCCACTGAAAATAGCTACACTCTTTCCTTATTTAAAAACTGGACTTGCAATTTTATAAATATAATATACACACACAGTACCTGTCAAAAGATTGATTCATCTTAATTCTCGATATCACTTATCATGTATACAGGGTCGGGGGGGCCTGGAGACAATCCTCGGAAACTTTGGGCATGAGGTGGGGTATAACCCTGGATAGGGTGCCAGTCCATATTAGGGAGCACATGCAGCGGGCAATTTGGGAACGCCAGTTAACCTAATCTGTATGTCTTTGGACTGTGGGAGGAAACCGAAGTATCAGAGGAAACCTGTTCATCACGGGAAGAACATGCAAACTCATGCATTCAGGCCCGAGGTGGGAATCGAACCCTTGACCCTGGAGGTGCTAACCATTACGCCACCGTGGCATCTCATTCGAGAACAAAACGGATTAAAAACTATAAAATAGCACATTAATAGCTAATTAAGTAACACCAAAAATTGTCACCTGTTATTTAAAGACACAAAGTTTAGCTGTGCTGGAATAGATATTGCAAGAGCATTATTGTCAGTTGCATTTGTAAAACCCATCAATCACCATGATGTGAATGGCTCTCATGAAGACCAGGAAAAGCCTGGTCCTCTCCAGGAAAGCACAACCAGAGGAGTCTGCTGCAGAGGAGATTTAATTTAGAGTTACCAGTCTCAAAAATGATTCCATGAAATCTCTTATTGGATGTGATGTTTGTAACTCAAAAACTGTATCCGTTTGAAATACAACCCATGACAATTTTAGATAGAAAGGTTTCTGATCCATAACTAAGAAAAAGGTTCTTGATGTGTTTGAGATGCTTCAGAATCTAAGTTAACTTGAAGAAATCTCTCTTAGAGCTGAAGAGATGATTATCAGGGAACTTCACATTGTCATCGGTCTTATGATGATCATTTTGCTGATCGGATTCATTGCTACAATGGTGCATTTTTCAGATCTTGGAAAAGAAAGTTATTTTTGTCTGTTATATTTAAAGCCAAATGTGTTTTGTGGGGTGTTTTTTTTTTTTTTAGCTTTTAAACAGTCGCTTGGGTTTTAGGTACCCCAAACAGAACTTAAGGTTTAAATGACTGGATTTGTCATGAACATGCGGTCTGATGCTAATCTGATTGCTTTTTGAATAGATTGTGATCCGACGCCTTCCTCCCAGCATAACGAAAGAAGAGCTTGAGGAACAGTTACAACCTCTGCCAGAAGTGGATTATCTTGAGTTCTTCACCAGTGACACCAGGTCTGTATAGGACTCGTCACAGACATCCACTGTGTATATGACTCTAGCTGAATGAAATGAGTTATCTCATTTAGTTGATGTGGATTTTGATCAAATATTTTGCTTCTTCACAGCCTCTACCCTCATCTTTTTGCAAGAGCATATCTAAATTTCAAGAACCAGGAGGACATTGTTCTTTTTAGAGACCGATTTGATGGTTATGTGTTCATTGATAATCGAGGTATGTGCATACATTTTTTAGAATATTTGTCACTTTCAGCTTGTAATCCCCCGCCCCTCCCCCGGAGACATTTCATTTCTAAGATTTTCACATTAATTCGTCATTGCCGTTTGTTATGACCAATGTTAAATTGACTTACGTGATATAATGTAAAATAATTATAATGTCACTTCAATATAAAGGACAAGAATATCCTGCAGTTGTTGAGTTTGCACCATTCCAGAAAATTGCTAAAAAGAGGAGCAAGAAAAGGGATTCCAAAAGTGGAACAATTGAGGAAGGTAATAATCAGGCCACAAAAAGAAACCTTGCTCATCTTACAGAGTTCCATCCTTGGGCAATGCAAAATATGATGATTAATTTCATAGATGCAGATTATAAGAAGTTTTTGGAGATCTACAATGGTGATGAGGAGAAGTTTACTTCAACCACTGAGACATTATTGGAAGAAATAGAGGCCAAAACTAAGGAACTAGTTGGTAAGTTCACATGTTCAGCAAAATATACCAGAATTTATATTTGCCGGGAATTATTTTTTTAATAGCATTTTTTCTTTGCTCAGCCAAGAAAACAACTCCACTTTTGGACTTCCTTAAGAATAAACAGGTAAATGTTCACATTATGTCAAAATTTATGTTTCTGATTGGTGCCAAGAAAACTCATGTGACACAGGTTATGCTAGTTTGTTAACTTGAAATGAATTATGCAGGATGTTTTTCATTTGACCAAATGTGAAATGGCAACAACTCCAAACCTGTTTTACATACAGTACTATATTAATGATCGCATGCTGAATAGAGAATAGAGTATTAGTAGTGCCTAAATTCTTAAAAGCAAATTTAAAGCTTTTGCACTTACTTCAGAGTAGGGTCTTTGCTGACTAATTTTCTCTTATCGGATATCAGACTTGCATGTTTTTGTGCAGCTTCATATTGTGCATGATTTAAAAAAAATTCTCATTCACACTTACTTTACAGCGATTAAGAGAGGAAAAAAAAGAGGAGAGGAGGAGGAGAGAACTAGAGCGTAAACGCTTGCGTGATGAAGAACGGCGGAAATGGAGAGAAGAGGACAGAAGGAAGCGCAAAGAAGCTGAGAAGTTAAAGAAAGCAGAAAAGGCACCTGACAAGGACAAGGACCAACTTAAGGAGGAGCAGCCAAAAATCAAAGTACGACAACTCAGAAAAAATCTAAATATTTGACTAATCAAGATAGATATAATTTAATTATAATTTAAGTAACTTATAAATTAATCCTGCTTTAAACAGTAATAAGGTTATACTGTATCCGGCTATTTAAAAGTAGCAACGACATCACTTTAATTACCATCATGAAAAAAACCTGCTGTGCAATGTGTGCTGTTTATAACAAATTTCACAAGGCCAGGAAAATCTTGGAAAAATCGTAGAATTTAGAAAGAATGTTTTCCAGACCTCAAAAAGTCATGGGGAAAAAAAAATCAGAAAACGTTAGAAAAGTGATTTTGAGTGTTTTAATAATGATGAATGCTCTGGTGGCAGCTGGCGAAACTTTGTAGGTAGGGCTTTTCCACATTGACCAAATTCAAGTTTGCTTAAAAAAGGAAGAAAAATTCCTTATGTTTAAAGCTCTTCCAGCTGTAGACAAAAGCCTTTGCGTTTATTTGAGACTAGAGTGTACCTGTAGCTCTGGCCACGTGCAGATCCTGAGGTCTGCATGCTCCCATTACCTGCGAATGGAATGTGCGGTTAACTAGCTGCTACTCCTCACACTGCTCCAATGTTTCGACAGCCCTTACCTCTGTCTGTCATATGCGTCGTCGGTGTTGACACATCGCAGTGTGATCCGAGATTTCATTCACCCGTTATTCCCGCCGTCGCTGTATGCGCTCAGCGGTCTTATCCGGGGATTTAGTACCTATGAGCTCGGCCTGTCGTACCCGATTTTGGCTTTGTTACATTTAGTGAGGAACGCCTGTCACACACGCATGTCATAAAAGTTGATGATGAGGCTACCTACTGGTACGTCACATTATGACATAAAATTAGTTTTCTGTTACATTTAGCGACACGCCCCGTAACGGAATTACATGTGCAATCACACGAAGCCACAAACACAATTCCTGTTTTATATATAGATATAGACAGATAATATAGATATATGGATATAGATTATTTTTACTCAGGAGACATAAAATTGTATGCAATGGATAAATATGAGTTGTGACCATTTTCTTATGCAGTTACACACTATGTGTTTAATCACGTTTACTTGTACAAGCAATTTGGATCGAATCTAAAATGGGGCATGGATGCTACACACATGCTGATCCTATATAGTGTAGGCGTCCTTTCCGAATACAGTCCCGTCAGCATCAAGGCTTGTTCGTAATGCCCTTTCGGGGCAATTTTATTCTGTTTAGAAATTGTTCTCATGCTCTCGTATAACCTTTGCAGTTCACTGCAGTATATTCTGTACAAGTTCTGTTTGATTAAAATATCTTGTTTTAAAAAATATATACCTTTGGTGGTACGTTGCCTGATCGCCCTAAGGAACAAACCGCCCATGGAGCGTGCATGTATGTGGGCTTATGTTTTTGGTTTGGACATTTTACTTTGTCACTGCTGTATATTTTGTGTTTGCAGCCTAACAAGTAGCCTAGAAATTAACAAATGAAAATAACTGACCATTTTTCAAGCTTTTGAAAATAGAAAGTGACCTCTTCTATGCAGTAAAGGTTTTGCCGAGAGGAACAGAAGCACAGAATCTGGCCTTTGAAATGCATGCACTAGTGTAATCAGAGTTTTATGGTGGTGTTGCTCACTCACCCACTCACTCACTGAGTATGTGCATGCGTTGCACCCTGGCCATATAGTCAGTTCTTAGCAGAAAACTATACAACTGTACAGAAAAAAATACTTGTTCTGATAGAAAGCAAGCATCTGAATTTTTTTCTTATTTGTTTTCTGCCTCAGCTCCTGAAGAAACTAGAGAAGCAAGAGAATAGTGACAGTGAAAAGCCGAAAGAGAAACCCAAGAAGCCAGAGCGAGAGAAACTAAAGGATGACCGTGCTCCAGGGGGAGGGGACACAAAAAAGCGTCAAAATGGCGAACACCGAGAGGAAAAGCTAAAAAAGTTTGTCATCAGAAAATCCTTAACATTTTTTCTCCCCAAATGTAAAGTTAATGAATTGTACTTTTGGTAATTAGATTCCTATATTTTTTTTGTTTTTTCTTTGAATCATTTTAGATATGAAGGAGATGGCTGCAGGGAGCATCGGGATCGTGAAGGGGACAGAGAGAGAGACCGTGATCGCGAGCGACGGCAGAAAGAGAAGGAGCGGATCAAGAGGCAGGATGAGGAGCGACGGAAGAGAAGGGAGCGCTACGATGGGGAAAACACCTACAAAAAGAGAGAGGAGGAGAACAAAAAGGAAAAGGAGTTTGTATGGGAAAAGAAAAAGAACGAAAATACCGGCGAATCCACAGGTCATATTCATGCTGACAAATCTGAGAGGTATTCTAAAGATGCTAAAAGGGAAGAAAATGTGAAAAGGGATCGTTTAAGGAACAAGGTATGTTGTCGTTTACAATATTTAATTTTATTATTTTATTTAATAAACATGGAAATGTTGAGTAATTTCTTTGTAATAAACTGTGTGTTAAATGTATATATGTGTTAAATATTTATTTTTAGTTAATTCCTTGTCTGAAAGTACAACATCCCTTTGGTCTCAAGATGTTCATGCAGTGTTCTTGGTGTTTAGCAACAAGGAGAACTTGGTTCACATGCATTCTTTCTACATAATAACTACGTTTTATTTTGCCCCAGGATCGCCCTGCCATTCAGCTATACCAGCCAGGAGCTAGGAGCCGCAACAGAGGAGCTGCAGGAGATGTCCAGGTTGCGGATAAGAAGGCTGACAGGGATGCCAAAAATGCACAAGAGAAAGAGGAAGAGTGAAGAAAGACCACCACATGATGGTGATGAGAGAATTCTGGCCAAGTCAAGGCAGTTTAGCAGTGCGGCTAAAGCAAGAGGTTCCTGTCTTTCACAAGCTCTCTGTCAGAGGAACAGAAGTAGATGCTGCCACCTTACAGTGCCTGATGAAAGCCCCCTTTACTTTCTGTTTGCTTATAGTAGAGCAGTGGGGTGAAAGAAGCCAAAGTTTTTGGGCCATATGCACTTCAAGTGACCTTACTCTCGGTACACAATCAAACACATTGTCCTCCAGATCTTTTAATTTCCTTGTATTAAAGGTTACCAATTCAATCTGTTTCCTGTTCTACACTTTCAAAAAAAAAACATTTATTTCCTTTGAAATGTTTTTGTTTTTAAAGCTGTTAGTACTGTGTCACATGACGTTCTGCATATTATACCACACACATGCAGACTTTTGATTTGAAACAAATATTTTTGGAAGATGAGATGCACAGAGGGGTGGGTTTGTTGTAACCGGATTTTGCCAGGGTTTTTTTATTTAGACTTTTGAGTGCATGTCTTGTTAAATTTGCTGAGTGGCCTTCCCTACTTTTGAAATAAAGCTTTACCTCATTAAGACTTAAAAAATGCATTTTTTAAACAATGTTTTAAACTGGTCAGTAAGAACAAAAGCTATTTAGTTATTTCTCAGTTTAATTGGTAGTTTAACTTCTGGATGTTGGGGTGCTTTTTAAAATATTTTGCTATTTATTATTGAAATTTTAAAAGTTAATGCAAAATGGAAATTTCTCTCAAGAACATTAAACTCAACATCTTATTATACCATTTATTTAACTAAACTGAAATACAGTTTTTAGATATTTACAGCCCCTTTGTGTTATGATGGCTAAGAGAAGACGAGCTTAAAACAAATGCATTAAAAAGGACATAGATATTGCTCACTCACTCACTCACTCATCTTCTATACTGCTTTATCCTGTATTCACGGTCGCGGGGACCTGTAGCCTATACCAGGAGGCTTAGGGCATGAGGCAGGGTACACCCTGGACAGGGTGCCAATCTATCGCAGGGCACATACACACACACTCATTCACACACTGGGCAATTTGAGAAAGGCAGTAAGCCTAACCTGTACATTATTGGTCTGGTTTGGATGAGGCTGTGCCCATGATAGGCTCAGATTCACTTTCTTGGTGTACAGGGGGACAAAACCTGCAGTGGCCTTCTGTTATTGTAGCTCATCCACCTCAGGTTTCAATGTTTTGAGCATGGTGGGATGCTTATTTTCTGTTTGGACTAGTCTAGCCATCTTCCTCTAATCAGTCTCATCAACGTGTGTAGAGCCTACTCTCACTTCACACCATTCTGTTTTAAATTAAGATACTATAGTATGTGAAAATCCCAGGAGATCAGCAGTTTCTGAAATATTCAAATCACCCCATTTGGTTCCATCAGTCATATGTCACAGAGATCACATTATTTCCCCTTTCTGCTGTGAACAGTAACTGAAGCTGGTAACTTGTATCTATATAAATTTATGCACCGTTTTGCCATAACATAATCAGATTTAATAACTTCATAAACAAACGAGTGTATAGATGTTTATAATAAAGTGGGCGGCGAGTGCATAATTGTTTTTTGTATTTGTATATGGTTTTCTGCATTTCAATCACTTTGGCTCCCCCTATTGGCCATCGTAAACAGCACACGAAGCGATGAGCAAAGAATGAAATGGGGCGGCTACGACGTAAGCGTTAATGTTTCAATGATGGCGGGTTTGTAGCTGTTGCAGTGATTTGCCGCTTGAGGTCGCTGTGTTTTCGTGAGTTACTGTAGCTCCGCCTCGTAAACTCGGAAATACAACACGGCCGGTTCTCGGAGTTCCTTCTCTTCAGCCACCGCCATTGTGGTGCAAGGACTGTGTGTCTAGAATGGTGAGAAATAATCAGCAAACATCCGAATGGATTCAAGTGTTATGTTGAATCTTTCATTACCGTTTTAATCTACAGATTGTTAAATGTCTTTGTATTTTAAAATTTCATCAGTTTGGCGCGTCTAAAGAGTTTAAATAGCTAAAATTACATAACGGAGTGGGTCTCTCTGGGGGTAACGATTACAGGCCCGGAAATAATGTGATTTAAAAGTTTTTTTTCCCCGTTTAACTAAATTTATTAAGTTCTCCAGGCATAATGTTCACAGTAAACATTAAACATCAAAAACAAAAGTTTTTTTTTTTTTTTAATCTGGCATTGATGTGAATTTGTACGTGTAGCTAGCTGGTTGCTAACTGCTAACATACTGCTAATACTGTTTCAGGCGTCACACAAGACTTTCAGGATTAAACGCTTCTTGGCCAAGAAGCAGAAGCAGAACAGACCGATCCCTCAGTGGATCCGCATGAAAACTGGCAACAAGATCAGGTGAGAAGCACCGACATCACACACATCGATTGTGAGAAAACAACGCACAAGTAAGTTTAGTGCTGATGTGTATGCATCTTTAAGCTAGTGTTCGGAGCGTAGTCTATGGTCAATTAAGTTAATTAAAAGCAGGGCGCAATTACAGTACTTCATTTTGTGGAAGCACTGCCATTACCCTGCTGAGAGCAGCATCCTGATGCAGAGAGACATCATCTCACTTCTGTGGGATAGACACTCTGCAACAGGAACAACTTTTCATATGTTTCAGATGTACAAGACACAATTCAAGTCCCCCCCCCGTTTACACTTAACTACAGTACATTTAATATATTTGTAATTGTCACGTGGTTTCATTTGACTCTTTAGCCCATTTTCATTTCAATTATTACTCTACAGCAGATATCCAGCCTTTGCCATTCTGGGTGCTTACATGAATGCTCCATATGACACTAATTATTGGAATAATAACCCAACTGGAATTAAAATGCACCATTTAAATCTATTCAGTTGGAACTGTCTGAACTGATCAGAATGTGAGAAACCGTGATCTGTTCAACAGGTGACCATTACCATGTAAACACTTTCTGATTAATTTTCTCACGTCATGTACTCATTCTGTGCATGTTTTCTCCAAGTCAGTGAAAGTAACATTAGGTGAGATTAGTTGTTGTTTTTTTTGGGGGGGGGTTTGTTTTTTCCGGGGGTAATTTTGCTTCCATTCTTGATCACTAAACTCTGAGAACAACTTTCTGACCTGTCTATGCTTACAGTGGACCTTCATCCACTGGGGCTTTAGCTAATGAAGGTGCACTGACTGGCTCATCAGTTCATGTGTAGTGAAGCATTTAATCAATCATTGATGAGACTGAAATCTTGAAACCAATTATAGCACAGAAGGTGGGATTTATTAGCAAAGATGGGAAGCATAAACTAACACTCAAAGCTAGGGAAAAATATGTACTCTTCTAATACTGGCAGATTTAAAAACTTGTCAAAGATTTATTTTGATTAAAAGCTGATCAAGCAAACGCATGCCTTATTGGATCAGAAAACAGTTAAGTTGCGATCTCTAATCAGAATGATTTCAATTTGATTGGAGCAGTATTGTCCATGTAAACATGCATGCACTATTTTATATGTGCAACATTCAAGCAGTGTGCTTAATATATTCTAAATGTTTCTAGGGTGCGTTTAACCTGTACTACAGTGATCATTAGTTAAATGTTTGTTTCTGGTCATGCAGGTGAAAAACATCCAGTATAAGTAATGCTTTATCTTGCTTTTGTTAGATGTATAACAGTAGTACAGGCTTCACTGCTGCTGATTTGAAAGAATTGGTCTTAGCACAGTAAAAGTTAAGCCCTTCATTTATTCCTATGTTGCACTAAACCTTTTAACTCCCTTATGTAGTTTTGATATTGGTTCAGGTTTTTTGCCATGGTGCTCGATTTAGTGCTATGGAAGACGTTTGATCTCACAGAATGGGTTCAGGAGCTTTAAATTTATCGTGGTTTATAACTTGAGCTCTGGTACATATTTTGACAGGCTTGAGTAGTTTAAAAAAAATTTTTTTAAACAATTTCAGGAAGCAGATTGAGACTTGGCTACTGAAATCTTAATTGTGTTTACCTGTAATTGAACACATGCTAGCTGATTAGCCGTTAAGCGCTGTTGATCGCTACAGTGTAGATGATTTGTACAAAAGCAGCATAGAATAAATAGGATTTCAGTTACTAATCATGCTGTTTGTGCAATCATTTTTTTATTTTAATGAACAGATGACACTTCTCCAGAGGCTCATACATATGGGTTTTTTTGCCCACAATGACTTCTCACTTGTGTGTGAGGATGGGATAATGTTTCTTTCCCCCCACGTTTACAAGTTTAATAAATAGATCAAACATGTACATGTTTAATCTATTTAGCATGTATACATAAGCTTAAAAATCAATATTTAGGGTTGCACTAAAATTTTGTTTTTGCCCACAGGTACAACTCCAAGCGCAGACACTGGAGGAGGACAAAGCTTGGCTTGTAAGCTCAGTGCGATCAGCTTTGACTACATCTGCACCCTGCAAGCTTCACCACCTCTGCCCAGATGTTCGAAGAGATCGTCTGTTAAATGGATCAAAAATCTTTTTTGTACAGATACTCTGAAAATGCCCTTGGTCTACAATAAATGATCACACTATATACGAATGCCTCTTGCCCTTTCTTTCTGAATGGTCTCTATTTAAGGGGAAACTTTGTGTGTGAAGGTGTCTGAGTCTGTGGTGTAGGTATTTCTTCAAGTGTTGTAGTGCATTGATTGCGATTCGATAACATTGAGAGTGCACATCCAGAGTCTATGTTAAAGCAGATTGCATGCCATGTGATTTATTTGACAAAAACATGCTTGTGGTGAATGGCGAATATACTCAAACTCATCATTTTTACATTTCTTTTATTTACCTGCCTGAATACAGAAGCATAAAATAACTTGTTGAACTGAAGCATATGCTTGAATATATGAATACAAGCATACTGGCAGGAATTTTTTTTTTATATACTTCCAGTAATATCTTGAATACAAATTAAACTGTTTCTGATGTTCATTAGTTTTTACCTCCAGAGAAAAAGGGGGCAAGAAACTTTCTAAATGAACCAAAGCGCCATAGTCCACTGCTAGTGACAGTGTTTATGCTGTTTGTCCCCTTTTGGCAGTCACCTGTAGGAGCTCCTTCAGTGCAACTTGCATTATTGTTATTAGCATTTAGTTGCCAGGTTGTGTGTTCTTCATCCCATGCACCAAGAAGCTCCTTCATCTCTGTTGGTGCATTTTCTTTGAGATATTGCCATGCCCTTTTTCCATTGTAGTCCATGGCATCTACGTTGGCACTAAATGCACCGACTAGGATTTTTATGACCATGTACTGACTATGCATAGCAGCAACGTGAAGAGGTGTAAGACCCCCACTCCCCTTTAAGTTCACGTTCACACGGTACCCTTTTCTTTCTGCGTCTTTTAGGAGCTTTAATAGCGTCTCGTGTTTGCCCTTCTTGGCTAACCAATGGAGTGCTGTGTAACCGCTTACAAAGTCCTTCTTGGTCAGTAAACTGGGGTCCTCCGTGAGAAACTCTGTTATAGTGTCATAATTTCCATCCACAACCGATAGCATCCATGCGTGTTCCGTGGGATCCAGTACCCAGAATGCATTGCTCTCGTCCGCACCCTGCGACGGCTCATCCACGCAGTCCCTCGACGATCCGCTCGCGCTTTTGAGGGATAGGAGCGTTGCCAGGCCACTATGCGAATTATAGTTCAAAAATAAATCCTTCAGGTATTTTTTGCGCATGGCAGGCGTGATGGATCCTTTCTCCTGAACATCGACAAATGCTTTTGATTCAGAAGCTTCCAGCTGTCTCTGAAATCTGGACCTGCGCGTGGCAGCGCTGAGTGGGAGCGAGCCCGCACGCGCGACAACTTTGGGCGCGCGCTCCTCGAGGCTCGGTTCCGCTGTAAAGCCAGAATCAGCCTCGTTCGACTTCTTCGTATGGGTTTTAGTTTCAGGTTTTTGTCCGTGCACTAGCGCTTCGGATTCCTCCATCTGAGCACCCAGGGGAGTTTCGGGTTTGATGGCGCTGCTTTCTGACATCTCGCAGCTGCGCGCGCGGTCACACATGTTTACATTACCGGACTCGTTTCCCTTTGTTTATATATAAGCTGAAGAAGTTTACATGTCCAGAAACTGTCCACTTCAAAATCCCCTCATTCTGTGTGTTTTCTGTTCAAGAGGACAGCCTTTAGGAAGTTCCTCATTAAAGCTCTCTGTTGTTCCTCTCTTTTTTAAGTCCAGTTCTAAACTATCAGCCTAATTTAATTACATTTCCAAACAGTTTAAATTGTCCAGCAAGACTTGTTAATCTTGTTAATCACTTTTAGTCATGTGTGGCATGACGATGAATTCCGCTCACCTGTCCCACCTGTGCAAAGATTTCCTCCGCGCTCAAGCGAGCTCTCAGCTCCTTTACAAGCATACTCGCACAACTCTGCATCAATATAAATCCATAAGCCAGACGATATATAACCACAATCTATTAACCGAAGCACAGTTTTTTGAAGCACCGATGTGTGTTCAGCCGGCTCCGTCAAACTTTACCACCCCTTAGAGTCGCTGGACTCAAAGGTCACATGCAATATCTCTGACAACTCAACCGTTTGACACGCGGGTCACATGACCATTACAGAAGAGGAAAACCTCGCTGTAAATAGGTTACTGATTGCTGGTTAAATTATTACAATGACGTTTTGTGATCGGAAGAGTTTTATTTTGTCTTATAGGAAACTGAACAGCTCATCCAGCACCTTACTGTTGACCTCCTTAAATCTCAGTAGCCAGATTCATTATCCAATATATTTAATAAATGGAATATGTAATTTCGTGAGCAGGGCTTTCCTTAATGGAAGATCAGAATTTTCTATGATCTAGATGAATGGAAAGTTTGATACGGACATACAGTTTGAGATTAGTCAGTGTTTGGTTTCCTAATCAGTGATTTGAAATTCAAATGAATAGCCAGATCTAAGGGAGGTGCTTATTTTTGGGAAGTTCAATATTTTAATCTAGCATATGAATCAGATAACATTATCACAATATTGGCATCTTTATGTAATGCCATCTTATTTAATATTTAATAAAATATATTATTTAAAACTTTATTAAATGGAAAGCTGAATTGTAGCATCAATGTTCCTGGCAACTGACTTAGCCAGAAATTTAAGTTGGTCTGTAAAAACATGGTTTAGTAGACCAATAACACACCAGCAATCATGATACAATGATGATACGAATGAATTAACCATTTTAAAATAATTATAAAAATATATTATGTAATAATTTTGAGAACCCCCACACAAACACCCCTGCTTATTCATGCGATTATGCAACAAGTCAATGCAATATAATGCTGTAGCTTTAATATTTCTCCTGACTGAAATTAAAGGGACCTAGCCCAATATGTTTTCTGTTACAAAAAAATGAGTGGCCTGCACAGACAGACGTTTGTATGTTTCTCACTTTGTCCCAGCAATTGGAAGGAGATCCCTATATATAAGGGCTTCTCAAATTTAATATTCAAAGCTCCGGATCTATTTTCTATTCAAGGTCAAAAGTCCGGAACGAATGGTGATAAGCACATTGTATTTTATTATATTTGCTTATACAACAACGTGTATTCGCGATTAATGCAGTCTGAGACAAAATACATTAAATTCTAGTGAAATGCGACAAAACTACACTAACGTTGAAGCAACTTACATAACTTAAGTGTCAGAATGATTCAAAATACGTTCCGAGTTAGTGCAAAGGCATGAAAAGCGCGTGAGCGTCGCGACGGTATCGCTTTCTATTGTGAGTGCACTTGTTGCACTTTTTCATTTAAAATAACAAAATTGAGGTCGCAAAAGACGCGACACGTGAACGGCCCCAAAGACAGTCAAAATGCACAGCAGGCTAGTCTGAAAAACATAACTGTCTGACTTCAATCAGCTGCGTAATCCTTGGCACAATAAAAGGTGTGGTCGGCAGATGAGAGACACTTTGCATATTTGGATCGTTACATCCTCACCGCACAAGTGACGTAATGTACAGAAGACGCCGAAGTCTTGCGTTTCCATTACTGTTGTCATGACAACGGGGAATCCATTTCATTCCACTAACAACAGGGAAACTATTACGTTTAGCCTTAATCTCGGGCCAGAGTCTCAAAATAAACTACAATTTATTAGTGTGTATAACACGATTTTATATACAGATAGGAAACTTACACTTTGATGGATGGATGAATAGATGGATGGATTGTTCCTTCTACGTGCCTCCCGGCACATCGGGCAACGGATATACATCCGCCGTTTCATGGGAAAATAAACCTTATTTCATTGTATTATTGTTTTGCTAATTTAAGGTGTGGGCTAGGTCTGGATTGACTTGTGTAACAGGAGCACATGATGGTTTCCTTGGTAACCTATTGATGCTGTGTATAGGCAGACTACGTAGTTCTGTTTGTGTCACAAAATTACGAACTCTGAACACTTTAGGGAACCTTAAGCCATGGCAGCCTAGGCTCACGAGTTTACTTTGCATGCTTCTAAGAGTAAGAACTGTGCCTCCCGTACTTGGTGCTGCAGAAAACCAAATTTGTGGGCCCTAAATCCTGCTGTCAAAATGTGACTTTGATCAACATCATAGGGTAAGTACTGTACATGCTGTCACAAAATGGAGCAGCTGCTCAAATCTGACAGAAGAATCACAAAACAGACCAAAAAAAATGTTTGTCAACAAATTGTATACGTCTAAACTTGGCAAAAGTGCTTTTTTGTGTTGCACTTTATCTGGTATAAAGTAGCAGCTATGCAAAATAGGGGCGTGTAACTCGGGTGCACTACTAGTCATAGCACTGGGCCTTGGTATGAGAGGATAATACCATAAAAACAATACCATAAAGGAGCTGCATTAAAGCTACACATTAGCTTTATAGAAATGAAATGAAATAAATATTGTATTCGCATATAGTTTTGTGAAGAGAATGTTTGACTGCATACAATGGTCTGAAGAAAAAAAAAAATAATATGAGTGTTTCAGATTACATGATTTTATATACTGTATATTATTATTATGTCTGTCATAGCCACTTTAAATCCTATTGTCTTAACTTTCCGCACTTCTTTTTTTTTTTTAGAGAATGGACCATCGTAAGAAGGGGGGATCATACACGCGACAAGCTTTTTGTAAAAATAAATCGTTTTCTTTCTATGTTTATTTTACCATTAAACATTTACTTCAAGTGCATTTTGTGTATATTTGCGATTTTAGATGTGAGACAATGCTCCCACGCGGATT
>JAOVVB010000037.1:21699918-21722087 GCA_028570985.1 Heterobranchus longifilis | reverse complement strand
CTACGGACAATCTGGGAATGCCAATTAGCCTAATCTGCATGTGTTTGGACTGTGGGAGGAAACCGGAGTACCCGGAGAAAATCCACCAAGCACAGGGAGAACATGCAAACTTCATGCACACAGAAACGGGAATCATACTTGGACCCTGGAGGTGCAAGTCGACAGTGCTAACCACTACACCATCGTGCCGCCTATAATGAAATCATACATGAACATATCTGACAATACTGGTTGTATAGAATGCTAACTGGTTGATGGGAGACATGCTTTTGAAGTAATTCAGTGATGGTTAAAAGTCCGGCGACAGATCAACATATTAATGTTGCATATCATATATTTCAGAACAAACAGACTTTCTTTTTCTGAGAAATAAATCTCAACTTAACTTGCTCTTATGCATCAAAGATTGCAGAATCCTTCATACATGCATTTCAACTTTGTGTGATTCCGCGTAGGAATTTGTGAAATGCAGAGTAAATCAGGTCCACTCCACTTGGATTACCTGGCACATTAATTGGACACCTAATTTTTGACAACCTAGTAAGCAAAGTATAAGATTTATTTGGATTGAACCAAAAATCAGCACTATGACTGTGGTGCCTGTTTTTTGTCAGCAAAAACATGAATAGTGGTCAGTTTGATTGAATCTGGATCAGAGTAGGTTATCACCATACCAGCTTTAATTGCACTTACCACACAAACACACGAGTGCACAAGCATTCATGGGTTACCGCTCCCGAAATAATTTATTCTGACATTTTAGAATTAATTGCCGTGAAAACCATATTGCTTACAATCTTCAACATATTTTTAAATATTGTTGAGGCTTACACTCTTCTGAATAGTTTGACACCAGGTTTGTAAAGATTGTAAAAAAAGAAATAGGTTTATGTAAAAAAAAAAAAAAACAGGGTGAAAATTAATAGACATGGTCTAGCTATATTCAGCAGACGCTGAGGAGTAAGATTATTAATAACTACTGGACTATTTACTGTTTACATGATTCTACGTTTGTTCTCGTTTGTAGCTACAAATCAATTGTGGAGTTCATTGACACGCAGTTTGAGGCTTACCTTCAAGAAGAGCTGAAGATCAAGCGTACACTTCACAGTTATCATGACTCGCGCATTCATGCCTGTCTGTATTTCATTGCACCCACCGGACACTCCTTAAAATCTTTGGACCTGGTGACCATGAAGAAGCTGGACAGTAAGGTCAGTGCTATTTAAAGCTTAGCTAATGGCACTTAATGGTATAAATAATGGTACTTTATTCAATCCATTTTTTTGTTAGTGGGTTTGTGGATATTGCATACTGATAGATGTCTAAGGGGTAAAGAGGGCATATAGATAACGAATAATAAAAGCAACAAACTGCAAAAAAAGTAGAAAATAAAAATTAAACATAAAACATGGCAACAGGTTACAAATATAGTTTTTCCTTTTTATGCTATTAAGCAGGATAGTAACAGTGTCCATTTATTTATCCATTTATGACTTATTTAATTGTGTTATCTAAAATACTGGTTATATGTATGTGCACATGCGCGCTATGGTGAAAACCATTGTGTATACTACTTCTGTGCATTACAGGCTCACAGGAAGTACTGCAAGCCAGTAGATGTGGGTTAGTTCTACTGAGCTTTGTAGTTGATCAGATTTTTTGCCTTTTCTTTTTATTTGTGAAAGACTGAGCAGGATTAAGTGTTCAGCGCACTTAATCCTTAACCAAAGAAGAATGGAGGCTGAATGTTCAGTGAAGCCCCATTTATTCTGCTGTATATCATTCTAGATATTGTAATTGAAACTTTTCTGCTATGAATCTCCATTTCACAGTGTATCTGATGTAATCTCCATTTTGTAGTGAAAGAAAAATCACCACCAAAGCATTATAGGTTTAATATTAATTGGTTCATTTTTTTTATACAGTGTGTGTGTGTGTTTGTATACGTTATATATATTTGAGCTTTTTTTTTTTTTTTTCCTGAGTGTTTTTCACCAAATGGTTCCTGTTAGATTTATCCACGATGTATAGGAATGTCAGGAATTTGTCTGCTACGTTAGCCCTGTTTTTAATAAAACAAAAAAGACCTACAGGAATTAGTTATTTTTTATCTGCCTTTGATAAGTGTGTATTCTTTATTGACAATAATGCAGGTGAATATCATCCCCATCATTGCCAAGTCAGATGCCATCTCAAAGAGTGAACTGGCCAAGTTCAAAATTAAGATTACCAGTGAGCTCGTCAGCAACGGAGTACAGATTTACCAGTTCCCCACTGATGATGAGACTGTGGCAGAGATCAACTCCACCATGAATGTAAGGCTTTCTTTACTTTTTATGAGTTACTTGCACATGTTTTCAGCCCTAAAGCTGACATGTTTGGACTTTGCTTGGTTTAATTACATGCAAACCAAACCAAATAGCAAACTAAACAAAAGTATTAACTTTCACCCTGATTCTGAATAAGTAACTGACTTATGAAGTGTGAAAGCACACACAGATGCCGTGTGATCCAGGTCATAAAACGTACTACCTGTTATTGGATTTTTATGAAGACAATACAAAAATAAAACTGTTAAGTAATAGGCAAGCTTGAAGACCAGAGTGAAGTTTCCAGTGAAGTTTATCATGTCAAAGTCCTAACCAAGTACTAATGCAAAAATGAACATACTTTTCAGAAGTTGGACATTTCTGCGATTTTTTTTCTTTTTCGATTGATCTTAGGGAATAGGCTTGAAAAAGGCCTAAAATATTTAATTTTAAGTGTAATTAATCTAGCACATAGTTTCACTGCATAGTTTATTTTTATAAAAATACAGAAAAACTACAACAATATTATTATTTTAGATGTATTAATGTTAAATATGTTTGAGTTAAATTCATAATAAATGAAAAGCCCCCCCCCCCCCATTTCATTGTTGAACTGTGATTTTGTTTAACGTTGCATCCCTTTAGTGTGACTTATATTAACAAGAACGTGTCATTATATCTGTTTAACCACCACTGTAAGTTACACTCCTGTTGATAATCCTGTGCGGATTATTTCCACTGTTATATGACAGACGAAACAGCCTTTCTAGTGTTGAGCTGAGACTTTGCCTTTCCTTGTCCTTCTATCAGGAAACGGCAGAGAAGGACAGGAATGTAAAATCAGTGTGTTGTCACTACAGGAAGTGTGGGAAAGATATACACACACCCACTAACAGGACAAAGACGTCTGTGTGAGACAGTAAATAAATGCAGTTCCTGAGTGAGCAGGATGGGAAGTGAATACTTTGTAGCGAAATGTAGCTTATTTACAGAACATCCTTTAAATGAGTGGAATTTTTTTGTAACCACATGGAGCTGTTGGCGCCACTTTTTTTGATGAACACATCTATATATATAATTGTAGTTCGAATGTGTTCGGGATGTGATGGCTTCCCCATCTGGCCATGAGGATTTCAATACTTTCTTTTCAACATCTTTCTGAAGATGCTCAAAGATATCTGGAAAAACGTACTATGTCTTCCATATGAATTAAATATGCAATTTGTGGAAAACATTTATAGTGAATAATGAAATTTTTGTATGTATGAAAAAAATATGGGATATCCTATAGCTCACACAGAGAATGCTTTCTCTCATACAAAGAATGGATGTTCGATGCCATCTCTTCTTGTACAGATTCTGATGTAGATGGCTTTCCTGAAAGTAAATATTGCCATAATGAGGTAGTGGTAGTTTGCTTTATCAGCTGCTGCTGATTAACAGCATTTACTCTAGAATGTTTCACTTCAGTAAAAGTGAGGGCTCAGTGGCTTTTGCTTCTACCCCAGATGGTTTGCTTCGGTCAAAACTTATGGTTTTGGTCATCGTTTGCTTATTTATTTATTTATTTATTTTTTTTTTTTTTTGTCTTTTACTACTTTTTTTGTCTTTTACTACAGCTTGTAAATGTCAGTCATTGCTCCTTTCATTGCTCCTTCTTCTGTGTTCAGTAGTGCACTTTTCTATAAATAATGCTTTATGAATAAGAAAAATGTATGTAAAACATTTTGGTTGCAAGAACAACACTGATTTCTGATTTGCATGTCTTTTTTTTGGGGGGGGGCTTTGTAGGGCCATTTGCCGTTTGCTGTAGTGGGAAGTACTGAGGAAGTAAAGATCGGGAACAAGATGGTGAAGGCTCGGCAGTACCCATGGGGAACTGTTCAGGGTAAGCGCTGGTCAAGTCTGACAGAGGAAATAATACTGAGATCTGCTTTTAGAATTAGGCCTGTTAGTGCAGGCTCTCACTCACATACTGTAGCTGCACCACTTTAACCACCATTTTATTGTTTCATTTATTTTTTGTCTGCTTTCTGTATAAGGAGGCAGAGAAGAATCACAGTAGCACTTAATTTGATTCATGACTGTCGCATATTCAGTTGGAAACTGATTCTCAGCATGGCACAATAAACCACAAGCCAGCATGCTGTTTCTGGCAGTGTTGCTTCTTCTTCTTTTTCTCCTTTTTTTCCTCTCATTCTCACTCTCTTTTCATACAAATCATACATTCCATGTAAGTGGGCTAGTGCTTAATTTAGCTTGACCTAGCAAAGAAAGTGTACGGTTATTCTTGGTTGTGTTTCTCACTAACGTTGGGTGTATGACAGTGCAGTGGAATCTGGGTCTTTTAATGTTCTGTGTATATATTCCCATCTAAAAGCTAATTTTGTATGACTATCTGCCTCCTTGTGTACTGAGCCAAACTAACATAATACAATAATACTTTTCATGTAATAATATCTAAGAATGGAATATGATCACTCTGTATTGTTCTTGTGTGTGTCATTGAGTGAGTCATAAGCATTGTGTAAATGTGAATAAAGTTTTTCGGCCTCAGGTGATCCAACATTTCTAAGGGAGGGGAAAAAAAACAGAAAGGAAGTGCACAGCTATATTGCGATTAAAAATGGCTGGTGTTTTGAAAATTTTGTCTATGTGAATATAAAAGAATATACACAGGATGGTTTAAAAAAAATCTGGATCTGTAGGCAAACAAGCAAATCTTGTGAAAGAAAAGTATCAAATGTTTTGAAGAAAAAAAAAATGCCTGAGGAGCCAGACTGGGTATATTAACTTGCCACTAACCATTTCTTCAATGGCTTTTGGAGCACCATCTGCTGGATGTGATGTATTCGGGCCTTTTAAGACTTAAATTATCAAAAAATAGATATCACCAATTTTGTGAGCTTTTAATGGGCCATAAATTAAGGCTATTAATATTTGGTGCAATATTATTAATTTTTAGCATTTGACATAAATGAAAAGTTTTTGTTTTTATACTACAAGATGCCAGCTGTTGACAAACTGTTCTTAGATATTTTCTCCAGGCTGTGATTTAGTGCATTAAATAACATTCGGTGAATGAAACAGGTTTTGTTCAAATATCAGTTGAAATAATCTGGTGGCATGACTTCATTACCCTGCTGTTGAAGAATTCACCATATTTCTTTTCAGTGGAAAATGAGAACCACTGTGACTTTGTGAAGCTGAGAGAGATGCTGATCCGAGTCAACATGGAGGATCTGAGGGAGCAGACCCACACACGCCACTATGAGCTCTATCGCCGCTGCAAGCTGGAGGAGATGGGCTTTAAAGACACTGATCCTGACAGCAAACCTTTCAGGTGAGGAGAGAAAAAGTAAAATAAATAAAAGGAATTTGAGAACTGGAATAATTCTGAATTGTTTTGTAAACCTTTCACTGTCTTACAGCCTGCAGGAGACTTATGAGGCCAAGAGGAATGAGTTCATGGGTGAGCTGCAGAAGAAGGAAGAAGAGATGAGGCAGATGTTTGTTCAGAGAGTGAAAGAGAAAGAAGCTGAGCTGAAGGAGGCAGAGAAGGAGGTTCAAATCCCTTTAAATAACTTCTATGTATTATACCTAGAGCATGAAACTGATTTCAAACTGAAAAGGAATGTTTCCTTTGAATATGTTGAATATATCTGCTTTGGAGTATTTTGTGTCTACTACCCTGATACAAAGGACCAGAAATGTCTTAAATGTCTTATTCTAAATGAAATTGAATCTGTGAAATAAAATACAAGCTACTTGAATGGTGCTATGCTTTTCCTTCACCTCACTAAGGAAGCCTTTTGAGCACTGACCACATGTTCCTCATATTTAGCTGCACGAGAAGTTTGACCGTCTGAAGAAGCTGCACCAGGATGAGAAGAAGAAGCTAGAAGATAAAAAGAAGTCTCTTGATGACGAGCTGAACATCTTCAAGCAGAAGAAAACAGCAGCTGAACTCCTGCAGTCCCAGGCCCAACAAGCAGGCAGCTCC
Organism: Heterobranchus longifilis; assembly: GCA_028570985.1. NCBI lineage: Eukaryota > Metazoa > Chordata > Actinopteri > Siluriformes > Clariidae > Heterobranchus > Heterobranchus longifilis. The sequence continues at coordinate 21,715,772 of JAOVVB010000037.1, read as the reverse complement.
ACCACACTCAAGCGGGACAAAGAGAGAAAAAAGTAAGTATCGAACTCTATTTATTTTTAAACCTATCATTTTATTACTCAAAACATCTGTTAACTCTGATTGTTTAGTGAAAAATTAGGAGAACAGCACAAAAAAAAGGAAAAAAAAAACCCTTTAGTGGATGCATGTAAAACAGTTTACATTATAAATGCAGTGCTTTTTATTGTAAAAATAAATATATATAAATATATATTGTAAATATAAATGTGTGATGGTCACATTTTCCTCCTTGTTACTTTTAATCCAAATCAAGGATGATGTATTTCTACCTAAATATAATAGATCTGGGCTGTTAAAAATATTAGTGTTTTTCAGACACAAGCAAATGCACACAGGATATGTCGAGTAAATATGAAATTTCCTATTTAACCTTTAACACTCTTTTATTTTGTCAGTCCTGTTTTAAAGATTACAACATGTTTTTAAAGTTACTTTTACCTTTTCATGTTCTATACATCTTCAAACAAAGTATATATTTTTTCTTTGGGTAACAGTTTACTGTGATACCCACAATGCAGTTTGACAATCTGTTTATAGTAGTACCAGTGGGAATTAGAGCACTTACTCTTGGAGCGCAGTGATGCTCATGACGTAATGCTCTTTAAGGCTGCGTTCACATTACCAACCTGAAGTGACTCAAATCAAATTTTTCAGATCACAATGGTCCTTAGTCTTGAATTGAGACTTTTATTCTCAGCGCTTACATAGGGCGCTGGTGCCATCAGTCAGCACTGGATGGCACCAGCGTGGGGATTTCAGTTCAACAGGTTTGCTGGAGGACAGTGGAGAAGGTAGTGAAGGGAAAGTGAAATTGTGATTTTGTAGATATTTGGGGCAATTTGTCAAAGCAAAGCTAAAGGTACCCTACAGAAATTGAGAGAATGTAAACTGGATGGTTAAAAAAAGAATTTAATAAATTCATATTAAAGATAGGTTAGTGTGTACGTATGTGCAGTTTTAGGGGACCGACACGTCCACATTAGTCAGAGGAAAATCGCTTGCAATTATGAATGTGAACTGTTATGACATGCAAATTTGATCTGATCAAAAGAACAGAAATGAACAGTGTTGTGAATGTAGCTTTAATCAGTACATCTTACTCAACAAGCCTGGGTGAGTCTCTGCAGTGCTTCAGAGCAGCTGTTTTCATGTAGCTGCATTGCATTTTGGAACTCTGAGTGCAGTTTTTTGCAACTATGCCATTTCTTTTTCATTTGGCAAAATATTGCAAATGGAAATTCTTGTTTTTAGTACCTATCCAGGATGCTGACCATTTGAGACATATCGAAATTATCGGACCATTTTTGCCAAATGAATGCCATTGTAACTGCACTAGTAGTGCATGATGATGAAGCATCACACAGCTGCTGAAGTCTCACAGGAATATTGAAGTTGTAGCATTAACTGACTCATTTTCACCAGAATCATTAAGCATGTTGAAAATATTTCAGTACAAACATGATGTCGTTCAGGGTAAAAAAATGTTTTAAATCACAGCATTATAGTGTACACACAACATCCAGTATTTTGGATGTATTGCAATGACCCTGAATGGACACATTTAAACCTTTCCTCCTTCAAGATGATAGAAACGTAAACTGCAGTCAAAGTGACCACTGCTTCTCTAACATGTTGGTAATCACTCATGGTTGTGTATTCAAGCTGATTTGGCCATCTCAACAGACCGATATGAAGGAGGAAGACACTTACACTGAGAAGGTTTACATTTTTTTCTTTCATTTTTCTCACATGGCTTTTTTTTTAGCTCCTTGAGCAAATCCCCACAGGTTTCCTCAAAGGCTGCCCACTTTCTTTATACATTTAAGTTCATATTCATTTCCTAGGTTACTGAGGAACCACTGTTTATTCTTCAGAATGTGTGTTTGTCAGTTTACGAAATATACAGTTCTCCTCAGTAACCAAGCAGGGCATGGCATGTATGATGGAATACTGTATTCTTGTGCTCTTCATCTTGTGTAGTGAAGTTTCTGCATGTTAAATCCATGCTTTTTTCCAGTTAATTCCTCATCTGTTTGCTGCATGCTGCATGAGACACCTTAAGCTGGTAAGGCTTTTAAACCTTGAGGCACAGCTTAGTCCATATCTTAAAAAATCCATTGTAGCAAAGTCTTTATGGTTAGTAAAAGTGATTTAAAGGTGCAAAATACATTATTGGATTTAGCGACATGTTGTCAAAGATGCATTAAACAAGTCTAACTGTGAGAAGGCAAGTGCAGACTTGTGGAGTTACTTTTTAGCCAGCATTCATGCTAGCCAGTACCCCAGCCACTGGATGCAGTGCCGGTCCCAAGTCTGGATAAAATGGGAGGGTTGTGTCCGGAAGGGCATCCGGCGTAAAACCTGTTCCAAGTTGTTGTGCCGAACAACAATCCATGCTAGCCAGTGAGGCTATATTACCAAGCAAGAGACGGAAAACATGTATGCAAATGAACACAGGTGCACCGTGCCTGATTAACATATGGCTGGTGCAACAAAAACCCTGTTTTGCATATGTCTCCCGTCATCAAAAAAGAGAAACCACAGACTTTGGTTAGACTACTTTTAATATTTATTGTTAGTATTTTAAAATCTTGCACACACTTAATATTTATGGGGAGTGCTTTCTGTTTTGTTTGTGACGGTGTCACTATTTTAGATATGGTTGTTGTTGTTTTTTTTATTTCCCCAAATTAGTTTAAAAATTATTTGGCTGGTAAAAATGGGTCAACAAAAGTCAATTAATGTGTAAATCCCTGTGGCCATTGATCTCTTCTCTGAGCCATAACTATCGTAGCTATGTTGTGTGCAGTCAGTAATCTCAGTGAGTCTTAGGTGCTGCATTAGAGTAATGTGTTGTACATTAATGAACAATCTCCTCTAATGCAGCAATCTTATTATAGGCTCAAAAGGAGTCTGAAGTATGTTGTGAAAGTGAACAAATGTATACAAAGACATATTTAACATCCACCTTTAATGATATATAATTATCTTAAATCTAAACTCTGGCAGAGCTGTGCGAATTAGTAGTTCTCCTGGCACTATTTCTAGGCTCATAGTGTAGTGCTGACCTTATTTGATGTGCTGTCTCATGACTTCAAACAAGCTGCTGTTTTTCTGCTGTAAAGCAGCTGGATGACACTGGTGCAACTCTTGACCCTAAAATAACCCTGTCCTTGGGCAAGCTGTAAATTTAAGTCTTCTTTGCCATCCACCCATTTTGGAATAATGAATAACTGGGAGTGTGTGTATAAATTGTTTGAAGAACGGTAGACATTGTGGTCATTATTCTGTGTGAGGCAGCACTGTTTTGGTGTCAGAGAGGTCTCTTAGTCAATCAGACTTTGAACTACTGGACCTGTTGTACAGAGAAAACATAAAACAGCAAATATTAGGATTCCTTTTAAAAAAATGTTCCACTTTGCACTTTTCCCATAACCCCTTTTCAACAGCTCTAACGCATTGCATTAAGCTTTAAAGATTTGTGTATAAGTAAACATAGTATGAATGTAACTCATAGAGAAAATAATCCTCGTTCTCTCTCATTTTCAGTTCAGGGTTCCTGTAGAAAGTGCTCTCCCAGCCAGCTGTGAATGAATTCCTCCCCCTCAGTGCTACTGAGCCATGCTGCTCCGTTCCCTCTCCCCTCTTTTCCCCACTCCCAAGCCACATACATAACCACGCTGAAGAGGGATGTGAATGGAATTGTTGACTTAAATGCATTCTGTTTCCTTATTTTCATTTTTCATTGCATTTTAAGAGCCAGTGTTTCTCTTCTTTATAATGACTTCTTTTGATTGACCTGTAACGCATGACCAGGTTTGCTATTAACGTTAATGCGTATGACTACTGTTGTGTTAATAGCAGGCTAAAATGAGACTGACATCAGCTGAGCATGGTTATAATTGTACTGGCTTTGTTGGTTGGGCTCCAGAGCTTTAACCATGACAAGCCTCTGTATACTACTTGTACTAAAGGTGTGCATCACTTGATTTAAAGGCTTGAAATAGTTAAAAATAACTAACTTATTTCAATAGATCATTGCAATAATGTGCACCTTTAGGATCTCGGTAGTACTGACTTTGGCATGTGGTGTTTGTTTCATTTTATCCTGATGCATGTTATCAAAATGTTTTCTGGTCATCTTTTGTACCTCAGTTTTTTTTTGTTTGTTTGTTTGTTTTTTTATACACATGTCATGAGCACACTTGTAGGGCGTTTATTAAGGCAAGCTTTTGCTGTGAAACAGTTTAAGTCCATGCTTATACCTGCTTCTTGAACTATTTTGTGACGTTATTACAAAAAGTACGTTTTGTATTCAGATATTTTTAACAAGTATTGCTAAGGGATCAATATTGCACTTGTCAGTGTACAAAATAGTCTTCTAAAACGAATAAAGGGCCGCTTTGACCAAACTTTGAATCTGTGGGGAAACTCCTTGTGTTTGAATATTATGACAGAAATTCTCCATTAAACATATTTAAAAGACATAATATATTGCATATGAATATTTATCTTGATTATAGCAAAATTCATAATTAGATTTTTTTAATATGCAGAAGTTATGCTTTTCTTTTAAAAAAAAAAAAAAAGATTACTTTTTGGTTTTTGGCATCATACTTTGCTTCATTCTATTAGGTTTAAAAAGAATCACACATTTATCATCTAGGTAACTTTGTATGTGGTTACTGCAGTGGTATACAGTTAGTTAGTCCTCAATGCCATCATTCAGTGGAAAGGGACCACTCTTGGTTACGAAGTGTTAGGGGATGGTTAACAAACTGTGGATCTGAGACCACCTGTAGTCTGTAACTGTAAATTTAAACAAGGTAGGTGTCTAATACTGTAAACAGTACCGATATACAGCAACACTTCTCTGTCAGATATATGTTCTAGTGAAACCACCACTGGTATCAGTGCTGTGGGAATGAAACACCTATATAATGTCTTTCCACAGCTGTTGGAGGTTGGTGAGGCTGTAAAAAGGAGCGTATGGCTACAGTCAGTAATTATATATGTTAAATGTGCTCATAAAAATGTTGCATGTATACAAATGAAACAGGAAATTAAGTGTACATTGTCATGTTAAATGAATGAAGTTTATGCATGCAATATTTTCAGATGCAACAAGTCACATTTCTTTATACTACTTACTGTTTTTATCACAAATATACTAAATACACTTCCCATCCAATGTAATAGTAAAAGATAATCATTCAATCATGTGGAAGCAGTCCAGTGCATAAAATATTGCAGATATAGGCTACAGATTTCAGTGAATGCTCAAGTCAAGAGTGTGATCTCAGTGATTTTAACCGTGGCATGGCTGATGGTGCCTGTTGGGCTGGCTTGAATATTTCAGGAACCTCTGCTCTCCTGGGATTTTCACACACAACAGTCTCTAGAAATAAATCAGAACAAAAAAAATAATCTTGTATGCAGTAGAACTGCAGTCTGGAACACCTTGGTGATGGGAGATCAGAGAAGCAAGTCTATAATAACTCAAAGAAGCACTCTTTAAAACTGTGGATAGCGGGAAAGCACTTGAGCACATGCATTAAACCTTGATGCGGACAGGCTACAACAGCAGATCAAATTAGGTTCCATTCTGTACTTCCAAATCATGGTCGACATCTTTTTTTTCTAATCTTTAACTGTCTAATTTGTCCATGATAGGATCAGATTCCTGTTCTTGTCTGACAGGAAGGGAAACTTCTGATGTTGTAGCTTGATGTTTAATGTTTTGTGTGTGATGCAATGCTTTCCTGTTCACCATGTTTGTGTGATTGTATGGATTACTATATTCTTCTTAACAGCTTACAAAAATCAGTATGGTTTCCACCCACAGAATGGTCACTCACTAAATTTTTGGTTTTGTTGTTTTAGTCTTTTATGCACCATTTTGTGTAAGAAAATGGCAGGAAATTAGCAGTTTCTGAAATACTACCAGCCCATCTTGTACCAACATGCATATCATGGTTAAAGTCACTGTGATCACACATTCTTATGTTTGATGTGAACATTCACTGATTGTGCTGCTGCCAAATGATTGGATACCTGAGTAAATGATCAGTGTTCAGCTGTCCCTATTAAAGTGGACAGTACATATACATAAAGAAACTATTTTTAGTCTATTAAATTTTAAATGAAGATTGTTACCAGGGATGAATCTGTTAGCTAGTGATTCGAGGAAACAAGATGCTTTGATGTATTTTGATGAATAGCACTTAGTAGCTGTGTCCTTTTAAATCCTAGGTGGGATGGGTGTGAGCAGACTTGAAGTTATTCTTTAATTTGAAGCATCGTGTGTTCTCTGGTGGGTTACTTGTTGAAACTGACTACACTCTTCCTGCTCACTGCTTTGTGTGTATTTAATTTCCTTTGCAGTAATCCCTGGCTCTGCACTGAGTAATACCTTCGCACCCGCACAACTTTGCTAATGGAGCTGACCATGGGTTTTTGGTTATTTGCTACACTAAGGCCATAGGAAGACATGTTGGATGCCAGCTCTTGGAGTTTTTTCATATAACGCTTCCTTGTGTATAAAAGGCCTCTTCTTTTGTTACTGCAGCAGTTGCAAAGAATACTTTGTATGCTACTAATCTAATCACTTGCTTAAGGCTGTGCTTACTTCGCTTGGAGTGTATTATACAGTATGCAGTGCTGTGTGACTAGTATGACTAACCCTGTTCAGCCTCTTCAGGATCCCAAAAATGCACTGAATATCTCTGAGGCCAATTAATACATGTATAATTATACATGTAAATACAGTATGTATCAGTTCTGTCAGTTGTTCTTTTGATGTTTATGAATATAAACAGTATATGAACTTTTATTGGATTTTAATAAATTATTTTTTTAATATACAGCCCACACATCCATGAGGATTATTCTGATTTTAACTGTTATTCCACAGATGAAGGTGTTAACAAGTGGGACTACACTTAATTCATTTTTACAAATGCAGTAGTGAATATTGGATACGTGCACATAAACTTAAAATATTTAGCGCTTTTGGCTGGCAAGAATTGTGAAATAATTTCTGAAGAATTTTCGTCTGCTCATGGTTAGTTATTTCTCTTTCCGGCTGCTTAACTCTTTCTCTAATCTGCATTTCTGTCCCTTTCTTCTAGCTTCTTTTAAACCTCTCGTGGCCGCCTGTCAAAAGAAGGAATTGCAGCTTCCTCAAGAACTAAGCACCTCTTTCCTCTTCCCACCTTTCACTCTGTCAGCTGTTTTTTTCTTTTTCTTTTTTGTTTCATATATATTACTCTTTTCTTTTTTTTGGAAACTTTGTCTGTTCAGTTGAACATGGTCATATGTGGGCTTTACATGGTATTTTCTGCAAGAAGTATCCGCTCTTTTCTATTTAGTCACAGCTAACAGTCCCACACTAATATTTTTTATAACTTTGTGATGATACTGGAACCATAGTTCTGGTAGTAAAATAAAGCATGAAGGAGGGGGGGGGGATAATTTATTGTCAAAACATAAGTTTTTATAAATTATAAAAGATATATCACTTTGCATACATAGCTTTCATTTATGCCCCAATCTTTTGCATTACACATCTGGTTTTCTCTTTTGAGGATGTGTTTTGTGCTGACTCTGACTGTGAGATAGAAAGACCCAAAGAAAAACTGCATGTTACCTGTTTAATTTATTAGACTCTTAATAATTAAACAATAAAATAAATCTATAAATTGCTTGCAGTGCACAGTTATTTAACAGGCTAGTTTTCAGTTCCAGCAATGATGAACTGATTTCTTATTACTAATCCATCCCCTATTTTGTTGAATTTTAAAGGCTGTGGTTTAAAGAAGCCCCTCTGAATACCATGTAGGTCACATTCAGAGTCCCTTTTTTCCCCACTTCATGCTTCGCCTTATCCAATCAGCCTTTGCATGATTTATATGCTTCAGTGTAAAAGCTTTCTCTGTTGGCCCTTTTTCCCCCCATGTAGGTAGATATTACAGGTCTATGGGCACTAATACATCTCTGCAGATTTCACTTAAAAACCATGTCCTGGAAATAGTACACTTTTAGATACATTATTTTGGCAGTTAAATTGCGATGGCAGGCATAGTGCATATTTATGTATAATTTATAAGGATATATTTTGTGTATTGAGGTAGAAATGTGTTGATCAATCACACAGTTGGTAGGTGGTCATTCTGGTTGTCAGGCTGCATTGTTATCTTAGCATCTTTCATCGGTTAACCTCTGCGCCTGTACTAACAAAATTGTGAAATATTTAATTGTGGTAAGATTTCATCTGTGTACATTTTGAATAAAAAAAAAAAAAGAATCTGTCAAACTGTTGTTTAGTGATTGATTATATATCCTCTGGAGCTTACTGTTTGTGACAAAAGAAAGAACTTGATGACAAACAAGGTGGAATGATATACTGTATACAATATTTGCAGTATGACACTTTTTTTTTTATATAAGACTATAGTTAGTTATAAAATTTATATTTTGTTATTTATTAAAATCGGTTAGGTAGTCTAATGTTAAGTGTAATGTTTTCAGGGCCAGTTGCTACAAACACCTTCATACTACTGCCATAGTACTTTGATGATTTGATATGTATTTGCTAAAGTGGGTTAGCTGGTGTCTTTAGACTCCTTCCTGGCATGCTAAATAAATAATATGGGTGATGCATTAATGGTAAACAAATAAAATAAAAATTTATATACACTTAACTTATCAAAATAACTTTTATGGCATACACTAACCTCCATCACAGGCACAACTGAAGGCTCAGGGGATCTACTGTTGGGTGAAACAGGCCTAGCTAAAATGTTTTGTTCAGGGTCTTTTTATTATTTCCTGATGGCATCTTCAATTAAAAACATGCTGAGATTAGCAAAACAAGACTAATCTAAACATCATAACCAGTGACTTTTTGTATTAAATAAAAAAAAATAAAAATGGGCTTCAAGTTCATTTTTTTCCCTCATTAATGTACACACAGCACCCCATATTGACAGAAAAACACAGAATTGTTGACATTTTTCAGATTATTAAAAAAGAAAAACTGAAATATCACATGGGCCTAAGTATTCAGACCATATGCTGTGCCGCTCATATATTTAACTCAGGTGCTGTCCATTTCTTCTAATCATCCTTGAGATGGTTCTACGCCTTCATTTAAGTCCAGCTGTGTTTTATTATACTGATTGGACTTGATTAAAAAAGCCACACACATGTCTATAGAAGACCTTACAGCTCACAATGCATGTCAGAGCAAATGAAAATCATGAGGTCAAAGGAACTGCCTTAAGAGCTCAGAGACAGAATTGTGGCAAGGCACAGATCTGGCCAAGGTTACAAAAAAAATTCTGCTGCACTTAAGGTTCCTAAGAGCACGGTGGCCTCTATAATCCTTAAATGGAAGACGTGTGGGATGACCAGAACCCTTCCTAGAGCATGGTGGTGGCAGCATCATGCTGTGGGGGTGTTTTTCAGCTGCAGGAACAGGATGGCTGGTTGCAATCGAGGGAAAGATGAATACAGGGATTACAGGGATATCCTGGACGAAAACCTCCAGAGTGCTCAGGACCTCAGACTGGGCCGAAGGTTTACCTTCCAACAAGACAATGACCTTAAGCACACAGCTAAAATAACGAAGGTATGGCTTTACAACAATTTCATGACTTTCTTGAATGGCCCAGCCAGAGCCCTGACTTAAACCCAACTGAGCATCTCTGGAGAGACCTAAAAATAGCTGTCCACCAACGTTTACTATCCAACCTGACAGAATTGGAGAGGATCTGCAAGGAGGAATGGCAGAGGATCCCCAAATCCAGGTGTGAAAAACTTTTCCAAAAAGACTCATAGCTGTATTAGATCAAAATGGGGCTTCTACAAAATACTGAGCAAAGGGTCAGAGCTCAGCCACAGTGATCTTTGGGTTCTTCTTTACCTCTCTACTTAGGACCATGCGATATTTTTTTGATTGTAGTTTTCCTTTTTTAATAAATCTGCAAAAACGTCAACAATTCTGTGTTTTTCTGTCAATATGTTGTATGTGCTGTGTGTACATTAAGGAGAAAAAAAATTAACTTTTAGGAAATGGCTGCAATATAACAAAGAGTGAAAAATTTAAGGGGGTCTGAATACTTTCCATACCCACTGTATATTAACCTTAAAAACAACAATGCAGAGCAGTAGTTCTTCCAATGGTACAACAGTTTTGAATGTCTGTAAGAGACGCATCAGCTCCATATCAATCTAAAAAGAAATATTTTAACAGCCATAATCAATTACCATATTTGTTCTTGTTAATTTAAAAAAAAAAACATTTTTTTAGATGCATCTTAAGTTACACTTTTTTTTGGCTATGTAATTCAATAAGCGATTCTTTTTAACCTGCGTGCAGAGCCTGAAGTAATCTGTAGGAAGATTTCCTCTCAAAATAAGGACAACCTGCCTCCTACTGGTCACAAACAATAATGTATGCTTGATCCTTTCTACCTTATCTCAGCATTACTCATCCAAGCAGCCCAAGACCTCAAAGAAAGGTTTTAGTAAAATATACTTGATGATTAGGAACAATTAATTTAATACTAAATGCATTGCATTGCTTTACAAAAATATTTTTTGGTGTAATAAAAAGAGCATCATTTTCTTATCACTAGGCAAAAAAAATAAAAAATTTACAATAGCATAGTAAAAAACAATGATGTTATAGGAGCTAGACAAAAATAAATAAAAATTCGAATAAAAAAAATAATAATCTTATAACTGAATTATTTCAAGTAAGATTTCATGCCATAAATCTTTCCAGATCAAAGATAAATATAAAGGTTTAAACGGTTAAATACTATGAAGGTACAGTATAGTGGTATCACAAATAAATATGAAGGATCATTAAAAGATTTCAGTGATTAACCAACAGCTTTTTAAATTACAGAAATTATATTTTAAATAAACATTTGAAACAGAGATATTTTAATTCATATTTCCAACAAATAACCAAATAAGTTTAGTATTTAAACAAATGACTGGTGATTTATACAGAACAGGCAAGCCAAGGGCCTGCACTCAGCTGGGACCCTCTACAGCCATATGGCACACTTACACCAGCTTTCTGTGTGTGTGTGCATGGGTCTATGTATGTGTGTGCAAGAGGAGGCCTAAATCTCTCTCTCTCTCTCTCTCTGTCCCATCAAAGGGCTTTCTGTGTGTGATAAGACAGTTTAAAAGCCTCTTTAGATGAGGGTCCTTAGTGTGCAAGGCTGAGGGAATACACCACTCACCCAGCTCAGACCAGCCACATGCTTGAGAACCACATAACAAGTGCCTGTTAATGGCACTAATTGAGTAATAAAACATACAAAGTGTTTGTGTATTGGATTATATACGTCCAAGATACAAGCCAAAAAAGGATCCAAAATAGGAGATAATAAAAACAATAAACTATGCTCATCACCGTTGGAGTAAAAGACTAGAACACTGTACTGTATTAAATGTATTCTAATTCTATGACTATTTTTTTTGTCAAAAATAAGCATGCCATTAAAACTCAATCATTTGGAATATTAAAAATACAATATGATAATATTATATATTTACCTTTGCTGTCTCATTTTCCTTATATTGCCAGAATTGAGTGTTTTCAGCTCAAATATTTGAAATAGTTTACAGGAGGTTGACTCTTAATGTTTAGTGACAGGATGTTCGCAGGACATTTTAGTGCCAATCTGGAGCTCTAGCTGGATTACAAACACTGTTAAAGTCTTCTAATTTTAAAGGAGAAGGAATCTGTAGAGTCAGCCTGCTAAGTAAACTATTTAGGTTTCAGGCAGCGAAAACCACCAGGAGTAAAAAAAAATAATGTAAAAGAATGTACTATATCTAAAGCTTATTAATGACCAGAAATCATGCAGGCTCTACACTAAAAACAGAATACATTTTTGTTCTTGTAGTAGTTGTTGTTATTGTTATTGTTGTTGGTTTTAATAAGCATTCTAAGATATTCTAATTTATGTACATCATTTGTATATGACAGCAGAAAAGTTGTTGCTGCTAACTAACTAAGTACAGTATATATTAATATGCTCTTTCTAACAGTTTATTATTATTATTATTATTATTGTTGTTGTTGTTGATTTTGTAGAAAAAGCTCATTCATTTTGTACAGCACATACTTCACATAATCAAAGACTATTAAAAAAAGATTGTTATTATATAAAGAAAATCAATTATATAATCCTTGATGAATGATCTTGTTATTCTTTGCATATTTATTTCTTGCATATCAAATTATGCTAAGGCTTTTTTCCTTTCATTCCTATGCCTTAAAAAGGGATGCCTTAATAAGTAAATAATAATAATGAACATTATTTTAATTTAAATTAATAGTTAATAATTGCTAAAATATTAAAACATTATTTGTTAAAGTGTTCATTGTGGGCTCACAAGTGGCATTTGTATCCCATCACAAGTTAACAATGCCACTCAGTGTCAAGAGTAGGGTTGAAGATTTTTTTAATTGACTGCTGAACATGTTAACAATGAATAATTGATTAATCAATAATTATAAATAATAATGCGCTGTTCTTCTCAGTTCATGTTTTATTTAAACAATTCTAGCAACATAATTCCTTTAATAATAATAATTTTATGTTAGTCAAATGTTAAACAAATAGTTGAAAAGTAAAACAAACAACAACAACAAAAAAAGACTGTTGAAAAAAATGTTGGTCTTTCTGTCCTTATTCAAAAATATGAAGCTGCTAAAAATACAATGTCAAATTTTTAGCATTACACAAACTGCATGCAACTTAATGGACATACAAGCTATGGAGAAAAACAAACATTATCATTATCATTAATATATTTTATTTTGGTTAAATTCTTAAAGACAATTAAGGTGTTATTAATAATGATCAACATCACAGTAACATTAGATAATTCTGAGCATCTGTAAATTCATGTATGCAGAAAAGTGGAAATAGCACAAGGATGTTACACTGACCCATAGTGCAGCATGGGCAGCAGTTTGAAAAGATGTGGTGTGAAAACTTTTGGGAAAAAATTAATTCCAACCTTTGTTCAACTTTCGGTTACTTCCGGATGTATTTTTCCCATTTGCTCATGTTTGTACTGATTAATAATAGCTACGTCATCACACAGGGGCCATAATCACCATTCATATACCATATGCTTATAATGTAAATAATGTTCAGACATTCAATTATTATAAAATTACTAAAACTTTAATTCTCCTGCACCCATTTTTTTCCTTTGTAAAAATACATATATTTTCCATACACACATAGCAAATGAACAGTTAAAGTATGGTCCAAAGGCATTTAATCATTCACACACACACACACACACACACACACACACACACACACACACACACACACACACACACACTTTATGCACACTGTACAAGAGAGGACAGATGCTGTATCATTTGCTGACAGAATTCATTTCTGTCTTCATGATTACTGAAGTATCACACTCATCACGCACCGCTGTGTAACAGTAAACCTCAGCACCACGCAGCAGAACAGGTCGCTGTCACTCGTCTGCATAACTCTGTGTGTGTGTGTGTGTGTGTGTGTGTGTGTGTGTGTGTGTGTGTGTGTGTGTGTGTGAGTGAGTGTGTGTGCTTGTTTGCAGTAACTTACATACATTACACCCTGTACCGTGTGTATGAGGACAGGACAAATGGCTGTCCTTTTATATTCAATGACACACTGTGATTGCCTGAAATAAAATACCAACATTCACGAACTGGATTATTACATTACAGACTGGTTCCTCATTACAGATTGTCTTTATCAATGACCAGCAGGTTGCAATTCTGCTTATGCAAATAGGGGGAAAATAATTACAAATAAATTTTTGTAAAAGAATCAAGCAGGTTAGGTTCCATGGGGCTGCTGGACGGCTGGACCTAATTAAACAAACATTAGTATGTCATTAACCTGGAGACCATTAGCAAGCATGTGGCAGCTATTTACAGTTCACACATTACCCTGATGGTACACAAACTTTTGTGAAATTGCAGATGTCCAGAAAATGAAAAAATGTAAAAAGTTGGTTCCACTAAAGCATATTTGATGAACTTGATGGCTTCTGTTCTCCAAAGTTAAGCTTAAAACCCCTGATACTGGACATTTATGCATGGTGTCTTCTTCCACATTAAGCCTTCACAAAATAAATCTTCAGTTTTAAATTTTAAATGAAAGCAGCATGTGTTGCCCGGGCTAATCTGTAGACAGGGCAAGGCTCCTTTACCACATTTACCAGCTACAGCAAATGTGGCCAAATCTAATAAACTGATTTATTTTATTTGCATGTCTTTTAATGGTTACTAAACCACACTAAATCTCACAAAACAGATTTTTAACAATTTAATCTTTACACTTTGAAATTAGAATTTTATTACGGCCACTAATTAATAATTAGTTTAAAACAGCAATAAGCAATTACGTTTTTATTTTCAGAATCATTTAATTTTCCAAACCTGTAGTTTTTTGTTGTGCTGTTTCTATACTTTAAGAATGAATATTTATTTTAATTGCTATGTGGAGTGCTGATCAGAAGGTGTCTGGATCGAGCCCAGACACCACCAAGCTGCCCATGTTTACCCAAACCTGCTTAGACACAATCAGGTGTCAAGCAGGCAACCCAGCCCAGTAAGACCCAACCACTAAAATAATGGATACCTCTCCAGGGGTAGGGAGTATTCATTGCCCAATGTGCCAAATAACATGTGGACAGACCCTTACCTTCGCCTTCTTAACTGTTCTGTAGTGAAAAATTTCAAAGCATGTGTTCCTAGGTACTAACACTTGCCAACCATGTTACTATATTTTATGATTTGAATGATCCAGCTGGATCATTACTAACATTCTGCTAACAAAGAAAAAGAAAGGACAGAGCAATGTTTCAAAATTAATACTGTAATAGTACTTACTGTAATAGTTGTAAATGATCCTGTTAGCCAAAAAAAAATTTGGTATGGTAGGATTTGGTATGATACAGTATGACCTGTTTTTGTGTGTCAGCAGTGTGAACTTCTAAAAGCTTGTGAGTGTGAGCTCACTGATCCATGAGTATACTCCAACTACATGAGTTTACAATCCAGATGCTTAACACTAAACCACCAAGAGCAAGTAAAGACAAGCCAGACAAGTGGCATTTACCTCTTGTTCCTGGAGAAACAGGCAGAGAGAGAGAGAGAGAATTTTTTGGACAACAATTATCTTCTCACAGCAACAACAGTGACTTTAAAATTAGAAAAGAAAAAAAGTTAAATGTGGTAAAAAACAACAACATACAAACAAACAAACAAACAAATATGTACACAAAATGTTTTTTAATTTCATACCACTGCAATTTGCCAATTACAATTTTAATTAATCAAAGAACTACTATTTAAAAGCCATATACTATTTTGTTTAATTATGTGGAACATCCCCAAAATAAATTTGCTCCTGATGTGATGTAAACTTTCATTCTTTAATGTTGTTGTTTTGTTACAAGGAAACTACTAACCACAAGCTTTTCTCTCCCAAAATCTGTTCTGTAAAGTATGGACAAGATGAACAGGATTAAAAAAAAATAATAATAATGTTCTGCTAAAATATAGAGATTTTATAAGGAACAGCTTTACCTTTTACTTCTAAAAAGTGCAGCGCTTACAGTAAAGACTCACTCACTCACTTACTCACTCACTCATCTTCTATATCTCTTTATCCTGTATTCAGGGTTGCGGGGACCTGGAGCCTATCCCAGGAGACTTAGGGCACGAGGCAGGGCACACCCTGGACAGGGTGCCAATCCATCAC